>JADLZL010006173.1:0-17986 GCA_015844335.1 Chrysopogon serrulatus | reverse complement strand
ATAACTCTTGTGGAAACACTAATGCATGGGTTAATTGCCCACCTCTTCAATTGTTTTGGATATCTTGCCTTGCACATGATCCTTCCTTACGTCTCTTTTTGGGCCGGTGGCCCATTGTCTTGCCCCTACATTAAGGCCATCATGGGCTAATATTTCGGCTACTGTAAGTAATATTGTAATGGGCCACGAACAGGAGAGCAAGTGGAAGAAAACACATGTTGCCCGCGTCAATGGTGATCGTCGTGACGTCGTGTGTAGGAGTAGGACGGACGGAGCGGCGAACTCCGTTGCTCCACGCACAAAGGCTCCAACTCCAACTCACTATAGCTTCCATCCAGCAGCTAGCGTAGGATAGAAATCATTTTGGGAGACAAGAGCAAGACTTCCTTCCATTTTCAGCGCCGCCCTTATCATCAGCGGGCCTTTCTGCATGCTTTCTTTCGGCAAATCGCTGGCATCTCTGAATAACCCAACTCTGTAAAAAAGTGTCTGTTACTTTCTTGACGGGTTTGCAAAGGAGGCTAGGCTACTGTACGTACTGATGACAGTGCTGATAACATTTCCTGAACAACATAACACGACAATGGAATTGCGTTTTTTCTTCTCTTACTTAAAGGGTGTACGTACACCACCTTTATTTTCCCCGGCATATCCTTGTTCGCTTATGCGGTAGATGTCACCTTCCATCACGCTTTTTTTTTCCTCTTTTTCTGCGTTCCATGAACAAGTAGCAAGTATAAAGAGCAAATCGAGGACATGACAGCCGGTAGCTAGTTCATACGGTGATTGGAACGAACTAGTCCACCGGCCTGAATTAAACCTGACAATAGTTTGGGTTAAGCTCGGTTTTTTGGTTTGATTTTGCTTTTGGGCTGTATTGGTTTGTGTAAGTGAGATAAACGCTCAAGTATATTCACTGGACTGCATCGGGTACATATACAAGAAGCCGATCATCGTCAGCCATGGGCTGCTAACTAACTATCCTACACAAGCGGATCAGCTAGACTACATGCCGTTAGGCTTACAACAGAATATGATCTGGTCTTATGCTATCTAACGATGCACGAGGAATCGGTCGCCGACACCCCCCTCGCTTGAAGCTTGGATGATCGATGCATAAACCGTCCCCTGAATTCACCGAACAATGGTGTCGGTAGTCCTTTCGTCATGATGTCGGCAAACGGGTACCTAGTGGGAACTTGCGGTACCTTGAATTGGCCGAGGGCTACCTTCTCCCGAACAAAATGGATGTCAAGCTCGGCGTGCTTCGTTCGCCGATGGTGTACCGGGTTTTCGGATAAGTAAACCGCAGAGATACATTGTCGCGATGAGATGACCGTGGGCGGAGTTGACGACGGCGTGTAGTTCTCGGCGGGTTCCGAGCCAACGGCATTCGGCCCGGCGGCGTTGGCCACGGCCCGGTATTCAACCGGCTGGACTGGACCATGAGACCGTGGTCTGCCGTTTAGGCGACCATGAGACCGAGGGAATCACCGAGGAAGACACAAGAGTGGCGAGGTCGACGCCGTGTATCCGGGCAGCTAGCCCAGTCCGCGTCGAGTAAGCCTTCAGTGTTGTCGACGGCGAGGCGAGATGGTGATGCCGTGGTTGATGGTGCCGCGGAGGTATCGAGAGAATCCGTTTGACGAGATTCCAGGTGCACGTCGCGGGGAGCATGCATGTGCAAGCACGCCCGATTGACACCATAGGCGATGTCCGGGGCGGCGTGGCGTCAAATACTGAAGCGCCCGGTGATGCTTGCGATAGAACGTGCCATCGACGCGGGTTCACCTTCCGATGCGGACAACCGGCGTGGCTCGGCGGGGGTTGATGCTGGTTTGCGGTTGCCATTCCAAAGACGCTCCGGGATGTCCTCGGTGTCTTGCGCGATTGAGGTGGAAGCCAGGCATCGTCGCGACGCACTGACGCCGCCGAAAAAAACTTCAGGGCACCAAGGTCCTTGATGGCGAAGGCCCGAAAGGTTGTTCGACGACGCAGCGTTGAAGCGGTGCGGTTGACGAGGCCGTGAGGATGATGTCGCCGACGCATACCGAGCAGGTATGCCAAGTGTCCTCCATGGGCGTAGATGAACAAAGAGCTGTCGGAGCGGGAGGCGATGAAGCCCATGCCACGGAGGTGTCCGCCGAGCCGTTGGAACCACGCGCGTGGTGCCTGCTTGACGCCATATAGCGACTTGACGAGCAGGCATACATGGTCAGGATGATTAGCATCAACGAATCCTGCCGGCTGGTGACAGTACACGCGCTCTGCAAGGTCGCCGTGGAGGAACGCGTTCTTCACATCGAGCTGGTTCACCGGCCACCGTCGTGTCGCAGCCAGGCGAAGTACAATTCGAATGGTCGCCGGTTTCACCACCGGCGAGAACGTCTGGTGGAAGTCGACGCCGGGTCGTTGAGAGAACCCGCGCACGACCCACCTAGCCTTCCGGCGTTCCAGTGATCCATCTGGATGTAGCTTGTTCTTGAACAACCATTTGCCGGAGATGACGTTGGCCCGGTGCGGTCGCGGCACGAGTGTCCATGTGCCGTTGCGCTTGAGGGCGTCAAACTTTTCTTGCATGGCCTCCATCCAGGCAGGGTCACGGAGGGCGGCACGGACTGTTGACGGTGGTGCCGACGGTGTGGATGCAGTGGCCACATGGGCATACTTGGGGTTCGGCTTGTGAATCCCGTGTTGCGCCCATGTGGCCATCGGATGTCGAGGCGGTGCAAAAGTGGAGCACGAGCTCCGTGCTTTCGGGACGCCGCACTAGCTTGCCGTGCTCGGGCGTCGTGGGCGCCGGCCGGGTGGAGGCGTCGCCGCGCCTCGGCGTCGTGCCGCCAGCGGTGGAGGCGCCGCAGTGGCAGCGAACAATGCCGATGGAGACGTGGCCGCAGGTGGCTCTGCAGCGTCGGGTGCTGTAGCCGCCGTTGTGGCAGCCCGGTGCTTGCACCGTGCACGCCGGTGGCCCGTGGGCGGTCGGCGCACGACGCCGTGTCTGGCGAGTCCCGGTGTGCCGCACGAACTCGCCGAGCGGGACGACCGGCATGGTTGGGGCTGCGGCATCGGATCAACCTCGCGAAAAGGGGAAAACACGTTTCGTCGAAGTAGACGTGTCGTGAGACAATGACACGCTTGGTGATGGGGTTGTAGCACTTGTATCCTTTTTGCTCAAGTGGGTAGCCGAGAAAAATGCAGCGCACAGAGCGAGGGGCGAGCTTGTGCGGTGCGGTGGAGGCCGTGTTGGGGAAGCAGAGACACCCGAAGACCCGGAGCTCATCATAGTCCGGTGGCACGCCAAAGAGCAAATCAAACGGGCATACGTTTGCACGTCGTCGACATGGACGCCGATTGAGTAGGAACGTGGACGTGGCAAGGGCATCCAGCCAGAAGGAGGGCGGAGCGGATGCCTGAAACAGTAGTGTGCGGATGCCATCATTCAGTGTGCGAAGTGCACGTTCCGCACGCCCGTTCTGCTGTGAAGTGTATGGACAAGTGTGTAGGATCGATGGACGTCACCGAGGCCTAGAGGGGGTGAATAGGCCTGCAAAAACTTAGCTACAAATTTTATCAAATATTGGAGCAGGGCGGCACCGCCCGGCCTCTGAGGGCGGCACCGACGGCCTCTCCAAAACAGAGGAAACCGAAATCTGATTTCGCAGCTAGAATCTACACGAAGGTTCTACTCAATCCTGCAATATCACCCGGAGAGCCATTTCGAAGAGGCGGTTACCACAGAAAACTTAGAATATGCAAGATTGACCCAAACCCTAACCAAACTACTCAAGCAACCACAATCACACCAAAGACGCGGGAGACAAGTATTTATCCCGTGGTTCAGCTCGCCACCAAGGCTTGCCTACCTCCACGTTGTTGAGGAAGCCACAAAAGGCTTGGGCTTGCCACCAAGGCTTGCCTTACCCTCGTTCTCAAGTCAAGAGGGTTACCTCTTGAGATGAGGGGTGATTTACTAGTGAAGATGTTGGTTACAAACCTCCCAAGGCTGCCACAATCGTTGGCAAGCTCAAGGGCGACGCCTAGCCGGCTAGGAGCAAGCTCCAAGGGTAATAAACCCTAGGGCTGCCGGCCAAACGTGAACCAAATGCTCTTTCGACTTGGGGAATCAGTGGATCTGCTCTCCAATCGAGTTTTTGCTGCCTTTTCTCTCAAGTTTTGTGGTGGGAATCAAGGATTTGCTTGAGATCTTGAAGGAGCAACAATGGAGGAGAGAGAGGGGGAGCTCTGTTCGGGTTCCGTCGAGAAATGAACGTTAGGACGGAGAAGATGACCGTTTGGGAAGACAGAGATGGTATAAATACCCCCCTCCCCAACGGTACAGTATGGGCGGCACTGCCGCCCTAGAGGGCGGCACTGCCGCCCTGCCAAAACAGGTATTTCGTAAAACTGTTTCTGTGGCTGTTTTTGGCCGGGTGTGATGATGTTCGGAGAAAGTTTGAGCATCTGATTCATCATTTGGTCAACTGCCCTAAAATCCCCCTTGATAGTACGGCTTTTCCTAAACTCAAATTCAAAATCAAAATGAATATAAACGCCATCGAGTTGAGGTAGCCACCGGTTTTAGCTGAGGGGGTTCTCCAACCTGTTCATCATCACCTTTTTCCACTTACCTGCTTGTCATCTCGATAAATCTCATTAGACCTCTAATTCGGTGGTCATTATCACCAAAACCCACAATAGGGCTTGATTGCACTTACAATCTCCCCCTTTTTGGTGATTGATGACAACCCAATTAGAGCTTACAAAAAAAGATATAATCATAAACTGAGATTTTCGAGCCATGAATGTAGAAGTCTCCCCCTAAATGTGTGAAGTAGAATTTGAATTTCTAATTTGGTATAAAACCAAGTTTTCACACACTTTTGTGATGTTTGGGGCCTCCCCCTATATTCATGCCTGCTGTGGGGTGCTAAAAAAATGTGTCAAATAATATCACGTGGTGCATATGACAGTTTAAGCACACATGGGTGCTGACCGGCAACGGCCAGGGCGGCATCGCCGCCTGGAGGGCGTCCACCGCCGCCTACTGTCGAAAAAACCAAATTAAAATAGGCAACACACAAAGAAAATATATATATAAAACAACATGATCTCACAATATGACAAGCGTAACACATATTAATAGACCGTAACCATATCCGAGACGAGTAGAGTGAAATAAGTAGCAAAGATACAAACAAGTTTTGACACTCAAACTCACAAACTAAGATTATTCTCATCGGATCTAAATATGAAGCATAGCTGCAGGCTACTACACATGGTGCGAAAAAGGAATTGACCCCTAATTTTCTCCCCCTTTGGCATCAAGTACCAAAAAAGAGAAGAGAAAAGAAGGAGAATCACTCATCATCGCTCTCGGACTCAACGACGGCACGCCCACGACGGTGAGTGGTGCCGGTGAAGCGAGTGGAGCGCGTCGAACGACGGGTAGGAGCAGCGTGAGAAGGTCCAGCCTCCCCCGCCACGAGTAGTGTCTCTCCGACGCCTTAGTAGTAGCCGTGAAGGGGTCTCCCCGGCTCGGGGTCCTCGTAGACACCATGCAGCCCCTCATCATCATCGTCATCATCTTCATCATCATCCTCATCCGTGTCGACAAGCGAGGAAGGTCGAGAAACCGTGGTGGAGGCTCAAGAGGTGGTAGAGGTGGAAGTCCCCGAGCCTCTCTCGGTAGCTGCAATCGCCCTCCGTGTCTCCATTCTATCCTCATAGTCACTCCTTGCAATGTAGGAGCAAGTGGTGAACACGGCCTTCATCCATGCTTTGCAAGCTTCTTGAACCCCGACCTCTTCTTCCTTCTCCCACCACCTCCGGAGGACTCGGAAAGTCACGGTGTGAGGAGAAAGTGCCTCTAGTGGAGTGGTGACCTGCTGCCCCGCCATGTGTCTTCTTGATAGTGCAAGCGGTGTGGGTACAATCCTTAGGAAATCTCATCCCAAAGACTCTCTCAATCATAAACATAAGGTAAGGAGCGTATGGAAGCTCCCTCCTCCCATCATCCATAGCAAAGCTCAATTCCACCCACATAAAGCGAGGGACATTGAACTTCTCACCACCGGGAAGGCGAGACGTAACATTAGTGATATAGCCATTCAGATCGGTGGCATTTTCCTTGGGGTTGATAGTGGTCCCGATAATGTTGTTCATGAGGTAGTAGATGCTCTTCAACCCCGTCCTCCCGCCATCCGCCTCACTAGGATTCACCCACATGAAGCTCACCTCGAAGGCTCAAGGCGGCGCACAAAGATGAATCCGACTATAAGTCCGGTGCACCTCCCCAAAGCCAAGAATACGACGTAAGGTAACAAAGTCAATCCCGTAGTGCCTCCCATCCGTCATCCAAAGCATCTCATCGGTCTCCTTGTTCCAAAAGTAGGTAGCATGGAACCGAGCAAGCACCTCTCTGTTCCAATCATATCGGAAACCCATGATGTCGGTGAGCTCAAAGTGATCACAAGAGTTGATCATAGCGGCAAGCTCGGGCTCATTCCTTTCCTCTAACTCTTCAAAGTCAACATACCGCATTTTGCGAGATCTTCCCTTTGGCTTGGAAAGGATAGGCGTGGCATAGAAGTTGGAATGGAAGACATTCCAAAACCTGTAATCAATGCCGGTGGATTTGGGCATGTCATAGGGATCAATTGCTCTTGCTTCTTCGGTGCCCTTCCAACTCTTGGAATAATCAACCACAAAGATGCCGCAAGGTATTTTCAGTGCTCTCGGCTCAAACTCATCACTTTGTTGTCTCTCATGTAGCTATCATCGAATTGAGAGATGTGCGGGGGGGTACTAGGTGGCACACGAATGGTGTAACCAACTCTCGGACGGTGCTCCTCATCAGCTTCTTCTCGTGCACGTTCTTTGGATCACGGTATACAGCCAGAGCTTCTCCCCCGCCTCTGCGGATCTGCTCTTTTTATCAACAACTTGCGCTTCCCTCTTCCATCATCACCACCTCCTTCCATCTATGCAACAAAATTTGTCCAAATAAGAAACTGTACAAATATGGCAATGGGGAGTGGCTAAGAAGTGGAATTAGCAAGAGGAAGGAGTCAAAGCATGAACCTGAAAACCATCTGGACAGAATTGTCTCAGGCAGGGCGGCACTGACGCCCTTGAGGGCGGCACTGCCGCCCCTGTCTGGTTTCCAAATCCATGTTCTGCTTCTTTCCTCTTGCTTATTCTATTCCTTAACTACTCCTCAGGGCACACACCTATGCAGTGAATGGACAGAAATAATATTCATGCTCATAACCATGGATTTAAATAATTAGGAATTGAGAAATAGGTTGGATGTAATTGGGATTGAGATGTATTGTTTCAAGATTCCAACACTTGGGGAGAGCTGCACCATGCAGTTGCCAAAGGCATCAATGCCGCCCTTAAACCGCACTGCCGCAATCAATCCTCTCTCCAACGGTTGGATTTTCAAATCAATACAAACCAATCACCAACACTTCTTCCTACAGCCCCAAACCACCAATACCAACCAAAATCCATGGCTAGAACTTTGAGCATTGCATAGATCGAGAAGGATTAGGGTTTTCACCTTACTCCACACCAAGGAGAGGGAAGGGAAAAGGATGTGGCCGAGCCCTAGCCTCAGGCCTGCCTCCACCAGCACCAAAGGAGGTTGAAGGCCCCCCCGCCCTGCTGCTGTCGCCGGCGGTGGTGAAGCAGCCACCGCCCCTCTTCCTTCAACCGAGAGAGAGAGAAAAAGGGAGGAAAGAGAGGAGAAGGCGTCGGCCTGGGCGGGTCTGAGGAAGAGAGAGGGAAAACTGCCTCGGCCAGAAGAGATAAGGGAGAGGGATTCACGGGTGAACAGGTCCTGCCCCGAACTCGTTGCAAACCCCTGGAGGGCGGCACCGCCGGCCCCCCCTTAAGGGCGGCAGACCGCCGCCCGCCCAACAGAGCGGGGGTTACAAAGACACTTAATTCCTCTCAACTCACCTCGGATATGACTACTAGATCTGCAAGTTTCATGACCAGAGACAAATAAACAACACACACCATGGTCATGTCACTTGAAGAGGCTTTTGAAATCAATTTTGAAACACATAAATAAACTTTTCAAAGATTTGCCTATCATACTAGTTGATCAATCGAGAGGCATGCCATATTTCAAACCACGTTACGAGAATCAAGGATATTCAATTCATTCCGCAATGCACAAAACCTTGACTCATCGAGAGGCTTAGTGAAGATATCGGCTAGTTGTTTTTCGGTGCTCACATGGCGAATTTCGATATCTCCTTTGGTTTCGTGGTCTCTCAAGAAATGATGACGGATGTCAATATGCTTGGTTCTAGAGTGGCTCACGGGATTATTTGCAAGCTTTATGGCACTTTCATTGTCACACAAAAGTGGAATTTTGGTGAATTGACATCCGAAATCTCGAAGGGTTTGCCTCATCCAAAGTAGTTGAGCGCAAAGATGCACCCGCCGCAACATACTCGGCCTCGGCCAGGATAAGGCTACACAATTTTGCTTTTTAGAGCTCCAAGACACTAGAGACCGTCCAAGGAATTGACATGTCCCCGAAGTGCTTTTTCTATCTACTTTGCAACCGGGCGTAATCGGAATCCGAATACCCAAGTAGATTGAACTTGGAGCCCTTGGGATACCACAAGCCAAGGTTAGGTGTGTGAACTAGATATCTCAAGATTCTCTTAACGGCCACTAGATGACACTCTTTAGGGTTGGCTTGAAATCTAGCACACATGCACACACTAAGCATAATATCAGGCCCTAGATGCACATAAGTAAAGGAGAGAGCCGATCATGGAACGATATACCTTAATGTCCACGGGCTGTCCCTTCCTCATTAAGATCAAGATGTCCATTTGTTGGCATGGGAGTTTTGATAGGCTTTGCTTTCTCCATGTTAAACTTTTTCAGCATGTCAAGGGTATACTTGGTTTGGCTAATGAATGTCCCTTCCTTCAATTGCTTGATTTGAAACCCAAGGAAGAACTTCAGCTCACCCATCATGGACATCTCAAATCTCTTAGTCATGATCCTACTAAACTCCTCAACATACATATGGTTAGTACTACCAAATATTATGTCATCGACATATATTTGGCACACAAATAAATCATTATCAACTTTATGAGTAAAGAGTGTAGGATCCGCTTTGCCTATTTCAAAGCCTTGTTTAAGCAAGAATTCCTTAAGGCATTCATACCATGCTCTTGGTGCTTGTTTCAGCCCATAGAGCGCCTTTTGGAGTTTGTAGACATGGTTGGGGAACTTGGGATCTTCAAAGCCCGGTGGCTGCTCTACATACACCAACTCTTGTATTGGGCCATTGAGAAATGCACTTTTGACATCCATTTGGTGCAGCTTGAAGTCATGATGGGCAGCGAAGGCTAGAAGCATACGAATTGCTTCAAGCCTTGCCACGGGTGCATATGTTTCTTCAAAATCCAAGCCCTCTACTTGAGTGAAGCCTTGAGCCACCAATCTCGCTTTGTTTCTTGTCACCACGCCATTCTCATCTTGCTTATTGCGGAAGACCCACTTGGTGCCAATAACATTTGTATTTGGCCTTTCCACCAAAGTCCACACTTGGTTTCTCTCAAAGTTGTTAAGCTCTTCTTGCATGGCCATTACCCAATCTGGGTCTCCAAGTGCTTGATCTACCTTAAGAGGTTCAAGAGAGGAAACAAACGAGTAATATTGACAAAAATTTGCTAAATGAGAACGTGTTGTTACCCCTTTCCGAATGCTCCCAAGGATGTTGTCAACGGGATGATCCCGTTGTATCGTTTGACGAAGTCTTGGATACTCAATGGCTTGCTTGCTCTTCTTGTGGACCTGCATCTTCTTCTTGTTCAAGAATAGGCTCAAGATTTAGCCCCGAAGTGGTGTTGCAGGAATCGGGAAGTCTGCCGCAGGTGTGCCGGGCGGCACTTGCCGTCCCTCGGGTGCGGCACTTGCCGCCATGCTTTGTCTGCAGCAGTGTGTGCTGCACTTGCTTGTCGCACGTCGGCGGAAGTAGATATAGCAACACTTTGGGGATCCTCCTCTTCAGTAGCTTGATCTTCTTGTGGTCTAATATCACCAATAGCCATTTGCTTGATTGCCTCACATGGTGGATCCTCCTTTCCTACAACACTTGAATCAACTTGCTCTACTTGAGAGCCATTAGATTCATCAAATGTCACATCTACCGTGACTTCGCCTTCTACCCAAAGTTTTGTTGAAGACACGGTAGGCATGCTCATTTGATCCATAACCAAGAAGAAAACCTTCATCAACTTTAGGTGCAAACTTAGAGGTTCGGGTCGTTTAACAAGTATGAAACACTTGCATCCAAACACTCTAAAGTAAGACACCTTTGGTTTGTTACCGGTTAATATCTCATATGAAGTCTTCTTGAGCTTCTTGTGTAGGTAGAGTCGGTTGATGGCATGGCAAGCGGTGTTGACGGCGTCACACCAAAAAGATGTCCGGCGTCTTGTACTCATCTAGCATTGTCCTTGCCATGTCAATGAGTGTTCTGTTCTTTCTCTCTACTACACCATTTTGTTGAGGGTTGTATGGAGTTGAGAACTCATGCTTGATGCCCTCATCATCGAGAAATTCTTCCACTTGAGTGTTCTTGAATTCAGTTCCATTGTCACTTCTTATCTTCTTGATTGGAAGGCTGAATTCTCTTTGTGCTCTTCTAACAAAGGTTTTCACCTTCTCTTGTACACATGACTTATCATACACAAAGAATACCCAAGTGAAACGGAATAATCATCAACAATAACCAATCCATATTTGTTACCCCCGATGCTAAGGTAGGCAACCGGTCCAAAGAGATCCATGTGAATCAACTCCAACGGTTGTGTAGTGGTCATGATGCTCTTTGGTGGGTGAGGTACGCCTACTTGCTTTCCGGCTTGGCAAGCGCTACAAATCCTGTCTTTCTCAAATTCAACATTGGTTAGTCCAAGGATGTGGTTGTCTTTTAAGAGTTTGGCCAAGTTCCTCATCCCAACATGTGCTAGACGGCGATGCCACAACCAGCCCATGCTAGATTTTGCCACTAAACAGTCTCAATCTTAGCTTTGTTCTTGCTGAAATCAACAAGATAGAGCTTGTTTCTCAACCGACCAGTAAAGACAATAGAGGAATCCTCCCTCTTAAAGACTTCTACACCCTTATCCGTAAAGAGACAATTGTAGCCCATCTCACATAATTGAAAACGGACAGCAGATTGTAACTTAACGAATTAACATATAAGACATTAGTAATTGAATGATCAAGTGTAATAGCAACTTTACCAAGACCAATCACTTCCCCCTTTGAGTTATCACCAAAAATGATGTTCTCATTTGAATTTGTAGTTGGGGAATATGATGAGAACATACTCCTATCTCCGGTCATATGATTTGTACAGCCCGCCAAGTCAAGCACCCAACTTGACCCACCGGGAGGAGTATGCAAAAAAATGATTTAGTTCCTTGATTTAGGTCCCCAAACATTCTTGGGGCCTTGCATGTTAGTCACTAGAATTTTAGGAACCCAAATGGAGGTGTTAAGATAGACATTTCTATCATTGCCAACATATTTGGCAATCACTTCTCCTCTGTTGTTGTTCTTCAATACAAAGCAAGAGCTCAAACTTTGTCTTGGTGCTTGGGCCTTCGGTTGATAAGAGTACTTATTTGGTGTGGCCCAGATTGAGTTCTTTGGTTTCTGGACTTCTTGCTTTGACTGGGGAACCTTCTTCTTGGGCTTCTCATGTGCGGAGGAGTGATGGGTGGCCTTCCCTTTCTTGTGGGGGCGGCACCGCCGCTTTCACAATGCACCGCCGCCCTTAGGGGCTGTCTTTGCTTCGGGCTGCGGTTGTGCCGCCTTCTCTGCATGCTGCCGATCTGTACCCATCTTTCCTTTGCTCATGAACTGTACACACTCATAGCCATTTATCACTTTCCTTCCATTTGTTTTGGCTCCTTTTGTGTGTCCAAGCCCATCTTTGATGTGAGGATGCCTTCCATTTTTGTATTGTGGCTTCTTTGGTTGATCTTTGCCACTTGCTCCTCTCCTTTCATTTAAACACTTACTGCCTACAATAGTATTCAATCTAGCAATCTCCTTCCTCATTGCTTCCATATTGGCAAGGTTAGTGGAATAAGCATTGATATCAAGATTATAACATTTTCCACAACCTTGACTAGTGGAGGGTGTAGAGGTGTCCATTGCTTTAGAAGGATGTGAGGAGCTTTCCCAAAGAATACTATATTGCAGCTCAAGTTCCTTGTGCTTTTCACTTAAGTCACAATACTTTTTGATTGAGAGCAATATGTGCCTTCTTTGTGAGAGCATGCTCTTCTTGCTCATCGGCCAAGGCCTTGTGCAAGGAGTCCACCTCATTTCTCTCTAAAGCAAGAGCTTCCTTGCAAGCAATGTACATGTTTTCTTGTTTGATGAGATCATCATCTCTAGTTGCTAGCTCAGCTTGGACACTCTCTAAATCCTCCATTAGTTGAGTGATGAAGATTCTTGTTTTAGGGTCTATATTTTTAGTTAACTGAACAAACTCTTCATCACTAGAAGCATCATCACTAGAGGTGTCACTAAGTTCACTACTAGAGGCATCACTAAGAGGAGGAGGAGATTTGGCTTTTGGTTTTACCTTCTCACCCTTTGCCATGAGACAAATGTGAGGGGAGTAGTAGCCATCATCATCGGACATGTTGTTGAAGAGCTTTGGTGGAGAGGAAGATGTGTGAATTGCTACGGTTGCCATCTTCTCTTCCTCATCGCTTGAGCTGTCCCTTGATGAGTCCCAACAATGTCCAATGTGAGCTTCTCCCTTTTGCTTGTACCTCCTTTTGGGCTCATACTTGTGCTCTTTATTGCTGTCCTTCTTGTAGTTATTGTCTTTCTTCTCATGAGGACAATTTGCAATGAAGTGCTCGGTGCTGCCACAATTGTAACATGTTCTCTTCTTCTTGTTGGGGAACCTTCTTTGCACAACTTTGTACCCATTTCTCTTCAGCCCCTTGTGATACTTCTTCATGAAGAATGCCATGTCTTCAATCTTCTCAAAATCAGCACCATCTTCTTCTTCACTTGATGATGAAGTTGACTCATTGTCTTGCTGCACTTGTTTGAATGTCTTGGGCTGACTTATTGAGGTTTGCTTGCTGCCCTTTGCCTTGTTGGAGGTGCTTGGTTTGCTTGACTTGCTTGCCTTGAGAGCTACATCCTTGATCTTCAAACCATCTAGCTTTGCTTGCAACTCTCCAAGCTTCCTTCTTTCATTTGCTTCTTCTCTTTGCATGTCAAAGGTCAACAATCTCCCAAGCACATCATTTAGAGTGAAGTGCTCAAACTTCTTCTTGTCTCTAATCAAGGTGACTACGGTTTCATTTCTTGGAGAATATGCTTCTAACATGATTTTCACCACTTTGTGATCATCTAGCTCATCTCCACCATAGCCTCTAATCTTGCCAACTAGCACCATCAATCTATCAAACATCTCTTGTGGCCCTTCTCCATCAACAATCACAAATCTATTTAGCTTGGCCATCAACAAATCAATCTTTGCTTTTCTCACTTTGTCAACCCCTTCATGAGCAAGATGAAGAGTGTCCCAAATCTGTTTTGCCACATCAACATTCATCACCCTATTGTACTCATTTCCATCTAAGGCACTAAGAAGAATGCTTGTAGCTTGCCCATTGAGATGGATGGCTGTCATCTCCTTATTTGTTGGCTCATCGGGGTTCTCCGGTGCCTGAAATCCATTGCAAACAATTTCCCAAAGACCGGGTGAAGTGCAATAAGATAAGCTCTCATCAAGTGCTTCCACTTGGCAAAGTTAGTCCCGTCAAAGTGAGGTAACTTGCCCGCGGGCACATTGATGAAAGATTTACGATCACGATTGTTCAAGTATGAATAATTAAAGGATATGGCTGCATATTTCTTCTTGTTGTTACTGCTGCCTTTGTCCTTCATCTTCATCTTTTCACCCTTGGAGGCATGATATGACGCATCATCATCACCATCTTCGGAGCTGCTCGATAGCTCACTTGATGGTGCATCATTTTTGTTGCTTTCCTCCTTCTTCTTCCTTGCTTCTCTTCTCTTGGCTCTTTCTTCTCGAATTCGTCTTCTATCTTCTTTTCTCTTCAGCTTCTCTTCAAGCTTCCGCTGGTCTTTCTTCTTCTTTTGCCTTTCTTCTCTCTTGGCTATCTTTGCGGCTCTTCTTTGTTGCCTTTCCCTCCTCCTCTCACCATCGCTGGAGTTGAGGGGAGGAAGAGAAGCATAGCCCCCGCGGTAGATGCCGATAGCTCACTTCTTCTTTGTTCTCATCAACAACCTCGACACTTGCCGCAGCCGGATCACGGCCGGTCCTCGAACCTCCGCCAACCTCCATGCTTCACGCGGTGAAGCGTATCTGAAGCAACGAGGCTCGATACCACTTGTAGGATCGATGGACGTCGGTGAGGCCTAGAGGGGGGGTGAATAGGCTCGCAAAAACTTAGCTACAAATTTTATCAAATATTGGAGCAGGGCGGCACTGCTGCCTACAGGGCGGCGGCACCGACGGCCTCTCCAAAACAGGGAAACTGAAATCTGATTTCGCAGCTTAGAATCTACACGTAAGGTTCTACTCAATCCCGCAATATCACCCAGAGAGCCAGCTCGAAGACCGGTTACCACGTAAAAACTTAGAATATGCAAGATTGACCCAAACCCTAACCAAACTACTCAAGCAACCACAATCACACCAAAGACGCGGAGACAAGTATTTATCCCGTGGTTCAGCTCGCCACCAAGGCTTGCCTACCTCCACGTTGTTGAGGAAGCCACAAAAGGCTTGGGCTTGCCACCAAGGCTTGCCTTACCCTCGTTCTCAAGTCAAGAGGGTTACCTCTTGAGATGAGGGGTGATTTACTAGGCTGAAGATGTTGGTTACAAACCTCCCAAGGCTGCCACAATCGTTGGCAAGCTCAAGGGCGACGCCTAGCCGGCTAGGAGCAAGCTCCAAGGGTAATAAACCCTAGGGCTGCCGGCCAAACGTGAACCAAATGCTCTTTTGACTTGGGGAATCAGTGGATCTGCTCTCCAATCGAGTTTTGCTGCCTTTTCTTTCAAGTTTTGTGGTGGGAATCAAGGATTTGCTTGAGATCTTGAAGGAGCAACAATGGAGGAGAGAGAGGGGGCTACGGTTCGGGTTCCGTCGAAAAATGAACGTTAGGGCGGAGAAGATGACCGTTTGGGAAGACAGGGAGATGGTATAAATACCCCCCCGTCCCAACGGTACAGCTATGGGCGGCACTTTGCCGCCCTAGCCAAAAACAGTATTTCGTAAAAACCGTTTTTACGTGGTCGTTTTTGGCCGGGTGTGATGATGTTCGGAGAAAGTTTGAGCATCGATTCATCATTTGGTCAACTGCCCTAAAATCCCCCTTGATAGTACGGCTTTTCCTAAACTCAAATTCAAAATCAAAATGAATATAAACGCCATCGAGTTGAGGTAGCCACCGGTTTTAGGCGAGGGGGGTTCTCCAACCTGCTCATCATCACCTTTTTCCACTTACCTTTGTCATCTCGATAAATCTCATTAGACCTCTAATTCGGTGGTCATTATCACCAAAACCCACAATAGGGCTTGATTGCACTTACAAAGTGAGGCGAAGGGCTATGCCGTGGACCGCAAAGAAGGCACGCGAGGTGGAATTGTCAAATTCCCTCCCATTATCAGTTTGCAAGCACATGATCGGGGCCTGGAATTGGGTGCGAACGAATGCATGAAACGAGATGAGAGTTGGTAAGACATCTGACTTATGGCGTAGTGGAAAGGTCCATGCATAATGGGAGTAATCATCCAAAATCACAAGATAATATTTGAATCCGGAATTGCTTACAATAGGGGAAGTCCATACATCACAAAGTCAGGAGTTGAAATGGAAAGTGAGACACATTATTGGAATGTTTAAAAGGTAGCCGAACATGCTTGCCAAGGCGACAGGCGTCACATGTGTGCAAGGTAGACTTGGAGAAGGAAAAACCTATGGAGCGCGACAGCCGCTGCAGCGTGTCGTGGCCGGGGTGTCCCAGTCGGGCATGCCAGAGGTTGCTGTCGGATGAAGCAAGGAGGGCTGTCAGAGGGCGCGCCGGTGCGGTGGATGGCCGACGAAGGGGGTACAAGTCGCCGGAGGAATCACATCGGAGCAGTACCGTCCGGGTGCGGAGATCCTTGATGGAGAAACCTCGTGGGTCAAATTCAACAGAAACCGAGTTATCTCGTGTTAAAGCACGAACGGAAATAAGATTCTTGACAAGCTGAGGAGCAATGAGGATGTTACGGAGTTGTAAAGGGGAAGAAGAAGTGGGAATGGAGGCGGTGCCTGAACACTGTGTCTCGAGATGATGGCCATTGCCGACAATAATTTGACGAGCAACGGCATGTTCAAAGGGGATGAAAGGATACCAGCGTTGGAGGCCATGTGTGCAGATGCACCCGTGTCGAAGAACCAGTCGCCGCCGCCACTGCCCGAGTTGTTGATCGACATGCCGTTCAGGGCGGAGTAGAGGCCGGCTGGTACGGTGGTGGTGTTGCCGGCGTAGTAGGTAGTCTCGGTGGACTGTGGTGCCGGGAACGCCGCCATCGCCGGGTGGGCCGACGCCGGCTGGAGCCGAGGACGCCTGGCCGCCCGGGGGGGCATGGGCCACGCCTGAACGACGCCGTGCCACGGGTTGGGCGCCAGCGCCGCCCCATTGCGGCGGGTGTTGCCGGTAAAGAGGGGGTGCGCCGGCTCGAGTGGCATGGGTGCCCGTTGCGCCCGGTCCGCCACCGTTGCCGCCCGTTCTGACGGTTGGCGACCGTCATTGGCCTTCCGCTTCTTGCGGCGGTCGTAGTTCCCAGTGGTGGGCGCCCGAGACGCCGGGGAGGGGCGCTGGTCGGCCGCATGGCGGCCGCCAGAGGGCGGTTCGGCCTCCATCTTCGAGAGTGGCGAATGCGATTTTCTTCTACTTGAGAGATATGATTTGGTGTAGAGGAAGGTGGGTGGGGAGTCATGGTGGAGAGAACAGCAATTGCTTGGCTGAATTTGTTGTTCAAGCCGCGCAAGGTGTTGATGACGAGGGCGGTGTCGGAGACAGCAGCGGGCGCCACGCCGTAGAGCTGATCGGCGAGGCGTTTGAGCTTGCCCGCCGCAAGACTCGGCAACACCCATGTCACCCTCGAACAGCCGTGGAATTCCTGTTGGGTGTACACGGCGCGTTGAAGGCTGTTGTCGAGGAACTGCCTGACGATCGCGGTCCAGACGGAGAAGGCGGTGGCGTTGGGACGATTCACGTCGTTCCAAATCTCCTTGGACACGGTTTGGTACAGCCGAGAAACGACGCAGTATCCACACAGCCATTCGGCGTCGTCGATCATGGCGGCAAAGATCCACAGTGCCGTCAATGTGATCGAGGAGGCAGAATTTCTTGATGGTGAGCTTCGATGAAGGAGGAGCGCCATTGCCGTAAATTGCCCTCGTCGGAGTTGAGGACAAGCGGGGGCGTGGTCTGCGGATGTTGAGCATCACCGGGGTGGAGGCGAGAGGGTGGAGCGGGATCGGCAAAAAGGATTGGATCCGGAGGAAGCAGATGGGCTCGCCATGGCGGGGGAGGTGCGGAAGCAGTGGGTTGGGATCGGGATTAAGCTGATACCATGTAAGTGAGATAAACGCTCAAGTGTATTCACTGGACTGCATCGGGTACATATACAAGAAGCCGATCATCGTCAGCCATGGGCTGCTAACCAACTATCCTACACAAGCGGATCAGCTAGACTACATGCCGTTAGGCTTACAACAGAATATGATCTGGTCTTATGCTATCTAACTGACGCCTGAGGAATCGGTCGCTGACAGTTTGGGGTGAAACAGGCTAAGAAGGCTATTGGGCTGGTTTGGTTTGAGCCCTATTAAAGTGGACTGATTTGGTTTGATTGTCAATAATAGAGTTAATAATA
>JADLZL010006170.1:0-37347 GCA_015844335.1 Chrysopogon serrulatus | reverse complement strand
ATGCTTTTCCCTACTTTTGTTAGCCTAACAAAAACTATTTCACTCCAGCCCCTTTGACACCTAAACAAAGGCCCGAAATCTACATTGCTTGACAATGACAATATGGACCCACAAGTCATGGACTCGATCCTTTCTTCCCCATCCTTCACAGCGCTTTGGGCTGCGCTCCTCTATGACGGAGCGAGCGAGCAGCGGCCGCGCCAGCGGCGGCAGCCTTGTTCCTCCCGCCCGGCCCCAGCGGCGGCGCTTGTGGCGGCGGATGCGGCAGCGGCCCAGGTGGCGCCTCCTCTGCCTCCTCGCGGCCGCCGAGCAAGGAACATCGGCGAAGCGGGCGTGGGCGTGGACCCGGCAGAGGGAAGCCGAGGCCCAGCCGGATCCGCCGGGGCTGCCCGCCTCCTTCCCGCCCGGCCGGGGAGGCGTGCCACCTCCTCCTGGCCCGACCCGGCAAAGGCCGCCGCCACCTCCCAAGGACCAGCGGCCATGGCCTCCCAGCGTGGTGTATTGCGCCACCGTGTCGCCCACTGGAGGGAGGCCGCCCAGGTGTGACAAAACCGACCAATTTATACACGATCAAGTATGAACGTCCCTGTTGATCATGGTGGCACGCACACACTATCATGTATATAAACCTGGTAGTCTGCCAAGTATCACGAATGACCTCGGTAAATCAACTTTACAACCAGGATCGTACTCGATTAAGCAAATACATATCACATACTCAGAGTTCACAGCAGAAAAGTTATTACAATGGGATAAAGAATAAGGAATGAAAGTTTAGTTTCAAATTGATTTACAATAAAGCATAGTTTAAAGATGATTACCAAATCAAAAGTTTGAATCGTACTGCTAGCTTAGGTGACATCCTCCAGTGAAGTAAAGATGAGAAGCTTTATACGGAGTAGCCGTGCCCACCGGCTTTGTGGCAGAACCTTCTAAATTATATGGCCCACAAGCACCTGACATTGTCCTAAAGACCTCTGTCAGCCGTACTTGAGCACCACATAACCTAGAATGTCCCGTCGGGTGAACCCCCGATAAACCACGTTTCTTCCAGGATCGATACTTACAGAGACATCACAGTATTACAACAGTTTTCATACAAAATACCAGAGTAGCGGAAGACTTAAAATAACTTAATTTACAAAAAATTTGTCAAACTTATACAACCCAGAGTAGCATTATTACAAAACAGCGGAAGTATCATTACTTAACTTTATTACACTCACGCAAACGAAAGTGCCACCCCGGGGGCCAATCAACCTAGTCCTCGTCAGTCACTTCCTCGATCACCGTCATGCAACAAGGGGTCGTAGCACACTTGTTCACACGGTTCACCCGCAACGAGGGTTGAACAAACCCCGAGTACAAAAAGTACTCCGCAAGACTTACCCGACCAAAAATTGGGGAGAAGACTTCGGGAATGCTTTGGCTAATAGGAATCAAGGTAAGGCTTTAGCAAGATCAAATGACACCTTTGCAAAAAGAGACTAAGCCAATCCTTACTTGTACTACATCAATCACTTGTCAACCATGTATCGGATTCAAAACTTTCCATCACCAACTTTCATGATTACTACGATGCCGGGACTCGGATCACGGCTCTCATATCGTGGAGCACACGGCGATTCGAATCGCTTTATATACCCAATGGGGCTTCCTAGCCACCACGATGTATGCGAGGACCGAACATCTCACATACATCAACTCACGCTTGCATTTCTCCGGACCAGAACGGGTCCTAGCCACGGTGAGTACATGACACCACCTTCCTACGCCGTCGGTCTGGCACCGTCGGCCGGGTATACCCGTAGTATGGGTACACGCTACTTTCCGTGCGGTTGTCCGTTCTCGCATGGATCATACAAGGGGAGCTTACCGCCATTAGCATGCGACTAGTACTATCCAATAACCTCATGATCCCGGGCCAAACAACGGACGGTCCTTAACCGACACAAGTGGGCGACACTACACCGGGGCACTAGCCCTTCCCCGATGCAAGTCACTCTACCGACGTCTCGAAGTTACTCATCATCATGTTCTGTGGTGTATCCTTGACCCCGTCGGAACAAGGATAGACGACAAGCAACATCGGGTTTTTAAGTAAATTCCCTTCGGGGATTATAGTTCTCACACTTTTTGAAAAACAGTTTATCAAAACCCTACACTAGTAGTAAGGCTAAGCGTGTACTAAGCATTTCGAAATCAAAACAGTATATCTGAGGGTAATATATCAAGGTACGGTAAATGCATCAAAGTAGGGTATCACACAACTCCTAACACCTAATGCATCATATCCGAACATAAAATCATAAAACTTTCGAAATACAAGGGCGGGTTTGAATGCATCCGGCTTGCCTTGGGGCTCGGCGAAGTTAGTAGCAGGCGATAATCTTTGCCGAGATCGGGACCAACCTTCACACACCTGAACACCTTCTTCGGGGCGAGCACGGCTACGATTGAGATGCATGATCACAATGCAAGTAATAAAAAGGAGCATGCGATAATGATGCAACGATTGTTAACCTATCTTGAGTACAACTTTCCTTCACGGTATAGTTGCACTAAGAAGGTATAACTAGCGTCGACGACGACGGATTAACGATACGCAATCGACATAAAATGCCGAAGGTCATTAGGGTTAATGACCTAGGGTCATCACTCAATCCCAAAATCGGACAACCCTAATAGTGATTAGAGGTGATTACTAATTTATTAACCATTTTTACAGTCGTTGAAAGCCACTAATTAACTTGCTAATTGGAGATTAATTAATCCCTAATTATTCAAAGATTAATTAATTAAACACTAATTAATTAAGGTATTAATTAAGCATAATACAAAACTTAGTCAAAACAGGATCAAACTTTATAATTAAGATTATTATCACCTACTTAGCACATAAAACAAATCTCATAATTTTTGGACTTATATTTTATTTATTAAAAATCATGGAAGTTGCATTTATTAATTTAAAGAAGCAATTTTCATTGTAAATAAAAGTTACTGAAAAACAGAGTTAGTATTTTTTCTACATAGATCATCACTCAAGGATCACAGATATATATTTTTCACCTTTTTAGTTGCCCAAAATAAATTATTATGAAAATATGAAAAAGCAGCATTTAAAATCAATAAAGAAAAAAAAAATCATTTTCTTATCCCTTCATGGGCCACTGTGCAGCCCGCACAAAGACGGCCCGGCCTGCTTTCTCCCAGGCGCGTCGTCTTGCTGGCGGCCTGGCCCAACTAGGCCCTTGCGGCTTTTCTCTCTCCGCTTCGCCCGTGACAAGCCGTCCCCCGGCGATCTCTTTCCTTCCCTTTCTTCTTTCTCCGGCTCACCGGAGGACACGACGGCGGCGGACGGCAGCGGCTTCGTCGGCAGCGACTCTCCGACTAAACCGATCACGAAAAAGGACTCCCCCTCCAAGGCGAACTCATCGAGCTACTTCACGGCCATCGCATGCGTGACCGAGCACACACGACGGCGTCGCGTCCAGTCAGACGACGGCAGCGGTGACACGAGATGGCGGTTCACAGTGGACACAAAGCTCGATTGAGCCTCAGGAGGGGAGGAGGAGGCTCACCCGTGACTTCTTTGTCTTGTTCGGTTGGAGGAGGCGGGCTTGAAGAGGTTTGGCCGGGGAGGAACAGCTTCTGCTGACACCCTGGCCTCTGGAGAAAAAGCGACGCGCGAGCTCCTCCCGGCGATCAAAGGCGGCTCTGGCAAGCTTGGGAGGTGCGAGAGGATCGCGGAGAGCTGTTGGCAAGTGGGTGGGGATGATGGGGGGCAAGCACGGCAATTTTTGGGAGAAGGGAGAGGACTGGCATACGAAGAAAGGAGGAGGCGTGCTCAGCCGTCTCAAGCTTTGTAGTCGAGGGCGCGGATGGATGGACGACCGCAGGGCGGTGAAGCTTCTCGAAGCGCGGCCTTATTGGCGGCCTACGCAGGGCCAGGCATGGGCGGCGAGCCACGGCGGCAGCGATGAACAGAGGAGGGGGAAGTGATGATGACGTCGGCAACACCGTAGTACGTAGATCTTTTCCTTCCCCTTTTTCAAATTACTCCAAAATTTTGAACTATACTCAAAAATCTTCTAAAATACAGATTGCACAAAATTTATAGCTCTACAACTTTCATTTAACAAGTTTTGTCAGAATTCAAATAGTTTTTGAATTGCATTTCAAATTTAAAAATAGAGTAAAATCCTAGCTTTTGGGAATTCGAAATTACTTTTAAATTTTGAATAAAAGATGAAAATCTCCAAAAATAAAAGTTGTTCCCTTTCTCAAGATCTACAACTTTCATTTAGAAAGTTTTTCATGAAACCAAATAATTTTTGAATTGTAGTTTAAAAATCAAAAGGGGATAACTTCCAATTTGAAGAACTTTTGAAATTACTTCAAATTTTATTCAAAAACTTAAAAAACTTTATATACCAAAGTTGTAGAGCTCAAAGAGATGCACAAACTGTATTTTTGGAGTTTTCCCAAATTTTGAATATTTTGAGATGAAATTTAGAAAAGGGATAAAAGGCTTTTGAATTTCAGCTTTTGAAGAAGAATTTCAAATTGGATTTTTGGGCAATTAATTAATGATGTTGTGGTACTTTTTAAACCCAACCAATGGCACACTTTCAAAGTACAAACTTCATACTTTGAAATGGTACCAAAGTTTGACAACTTTTATTTATAAAATTAATGATAGTTAGCTCATCGAATTGAAATTGATATCAAATTTCCAACACTTAGCCAATTTAGCTTTAGTGGTGGGATTTGAATTCAATCAATTTTGAATCTTTCTTTTATATTGTTTGACTTGTAAAACTTGGTTAGGGTGTGGGTCGTGGTTAGCCAAGCACTTGTGCACACCAAGATTGCTTTTAGTTGATAACTTTTATAAACCAAATCAAACATGTAGGTGAAATTTAAATGATGTATACATACACATGCAATATAAAAGAGCGCAAACAAACCCTAGAAATTGATAAACTCATTTTAGTCCTTCACATTAGAGTTTTCTAATGATGAATGCTCATGCAATGATGATGATGACATGGCAGGTTTAGGCTAACGTAACATTTGGGGTGTTACAGGGCTTTTAGTTAACACCATCCGCAAACAAGTAATTCACACCGCAACGGGGGTGGGATAAAACCACTCGAGTACTCAATTGTACTCCATAAGACTTACCCGTCGGGGAGAAGAAATAAAAGACACCAAGGATAATGATAGGCTATATATGTGGAGTTTAATGGTTAGCATCATTTGCAGAAAAGTTTACTAATGTAAACCTTACATTAAGTTTTAGTAGCAGTATTAATGTTGAGCTACTTAGGACTACATTAGCATCTTTCTATATCATATGATTTGATTCAGAGAAATTATCATCAGTAATGGGATGTCAACCATAATCCTTTCATCATTAGCCGATGTTCCATTTCTTACTACGTCTCTGCGAAAAGGTATGAGTTTCTCACTGACCGGGAGAGACGGTGATTCGAATCGATTACACCAGCTGGGTAAAGCCCGTATCACACTCTCGCGAGCTAAACCAACGCTCGCTTGAGTTACTGTTCACTCTATTCGAAAGATAGGCTTGGTCACGCCTGCAAAGCTCATGGTACTGCGTCCTCACAAGTCATGCCCGTTCAGCCCGTAGCCCGTAGTCACGCAGGGTCTTAGACCAGTACCCTCCCTCCGTCCAGTCGTCCCAGCAATGCATAAGCGGTTCAAGAACTACCTCGAATAAGCTAATCAGCTTCACCGTCGAAACGAGTTATTCGGCGGTTATGTGAAGGTACGTTCAAACTCACACCTAGATCCAGAATACGGCTCGGTCCTTAACCGACACAGACGGAACTAGCACGACCAGATAACCCTGTCGGCTTCCACCAGAACATAGCCCATGTTCCGCCCGGTCTCCAATTATTTCCATTCTCATGATTCAGGATAGCATATATATATATCCCGCAGTGAATAAATAACCATCCTACATCTCGCGGGAGACAGAAAATCACCCGACTTCTACCGGTCTAAGCATGGCTAAGCATTTAAGGAGAACGTCCTACACATACTAGTGGGATAGTATTTGGAAAATAGCTGTGGCTCAAGGTAATCATGCAACAACGGTTTCACCCAACTCCTATTTACTTAATGCACATTACACTAGACTTAAGGTGTAAATAAAATATTTGTAAAACAGAGGAAGTGGGTCATGCTCGGGGCTTGCCTGTGTTGCAGAGAAGGTTAGCAGTTAATCTTGCCATTGACATCTTCCATGGAAGCATCTCGTTGGGATTGGATCATCAAGAATTTCCTTCAGAACTTGACCATCGTGATTCTTCTTCTCTCACGTGTACTACACGAAATAAAATGATGCGTGTTTAATGCTATGTGTAACATGATGCATGATGAGATGATTTACTTAGATAATAACAAAGGAAAGCTACATAAGGTTCCATGTGTGCAATTCTCTTTCTCTGATGACAACACTGTATTATCAAGTTTGCTTCTAACTTCTACTGAGTACGTGTATATCTCTTCACCGGAAAAGATATTATAACTACTTGCAAGCAAACACATACTAGCTAATATAACCTATCATACTCATTATCATTAATGAATCAAATTGCCGAGGATCATTTGGGTTGCATGATCCTAGGTCTACAATCAATCCAAAAATCACACCAATCAACACATGTTTAATCCTTTTCAAAAGCTATAGCAAAGAAGCATCAAGATCATTACTTAACTAGCTAGAGGTAACACTTATTAGTTTAAGTTGGATAATATTTAATTAAATTCAAGATACTTCAGTCATGACAAGCTTTACCACTCAAGGTATTACTAAACTCTGTAAGCACACAAATGTTACATGGATCAAGCAATCGATTCAAATTATAAAAGCAAAACAGGACAGCATCAAGCCTCAACTTCTTTTAATTATACCTGGGGATCTAGACGTCTAATAAAGGCGTTCTTGGACTTTTTGGAAAGCTTATAAAGTTGTCTACAACTTTGGTATTATCATCTTGGATTGATTAAATCATTATCAGGGTCAGTTAATTCAGAGAACCAATACTGTCCAGAGTTAGGACAGAATCTGTCCCTAAATGCAACATGCTCATAACTATAGTTATATATTACCAAAAGTAGTGACTCAGACATTTTGGAAAGCTCGTGAAAAACATTATAACTTTCTAGTTGTCCCCCAGAGGTGATTCTCAAGCTAAACAAGCCGAACAAACCAATCTTTCAGACCTGTCCAGAAAGCAAACAAAGCTCTAACAGGAATTTCATTGAATCTATAACTCCCAAATCCATTGTCCTAAAATCATGAAATTTTAGGACACATTAGATATGGAAGTCTCCTACAACTTTTGTATTCAAACTATCCACAGAAAATATCATTTTAAACATGTAACCTATAATTGAACAGGACCTGCACCTGCTGCCATACAGCAAACAAGTGGGGGGTCTAGTTCAGCACTTAATCATAAGCAAAGGCAAACATGGCAATCCCAAAATATGAATTGTGAGCTACTATTAACATAGCTATTTACATCAGGTTCTCCTCACTGGAGCCATGGCAAAATTTAAATAGCAACGTAAGCCTCACATACAAGTATAAGCTAATCAAATGTTTAATTAAACCTTTTGTTATTAGCTTATTTGTAGTTGGCATGTATATCAATTAAGGAAAATAAACACTCATTTGCCAAGGAACAGTAGGGCTTATGTATCAAGGCCATTAATTAAAATATAAAATTTACTAAAGCCATGTTAACATATATCTAAACTATATTATCACTTTTATATGTATAAAGAAAAAGGCTCTTTCTTTATTAATACCACAAAATGGCTACTGGCCTACTGTAAGAGCTACACTTCTAACACATCAGCAAGATAGCATGCCTCTTATAAATTATATATATATATGCTAAAGATCTCATTGAATTTTTAAACAAACAAATACTTATTTTATTATAGCATTTACTACACGTAGAGATACATCTTTCTTTTATTAACATAAGTGATTTGAGAACACATAAAGATGGTCATGCTGTTGCCATGGGACATCAAGAAGGGAAGTATTTCACGGTCTGCAAGTAATTTCCAAAAACTAATTCAAATCATTTCATGATTGTTTCTTTTAAAAAGGAAATATTATAAATTTATCTCTATGCATGCATGCTTATATGCTTTAACTTACAAGGTATAAAATAAACAAAGTAATCTATTGTCCAATTAAAGTGTTTCAGGGATAAACAGTACTCTCTTATGTTAAAACAGTAAAATAACTATTTGCAATACATAAAAGCATACATACACTTGACTAATTGTCTCTTTTCCATTTATTTATAATTATGGAAATAATGATTTTATCAAACATTGTCAAATTCACCTCAAACTTTTGTGAAGGTTGGAACTGTTATGAAATAGCTGCAAAATAAATTTCATAATTTTTGAATAACTATATTGGCCTAGAAAAATCATGGAACAAGCATTTATTAATTAAAAGACCTAATTTCAACACGTGCCAAAACCATTAGACAGGGCAACCTTCTATTTTTCCATGACAAAGCATCCCATAAGGAACACAAAGGAATTTAGTTTGTATTTTTCTAAGCTCTTATTAATTATAAAATTAACAAAACCAGCACCTTTAAACACTTCTAGAAAACATAAAATTCTAAAACAAAAACGAAAGGGCCGACTGGGCCGGAAGTAGCCTGGCCCGGCCCAATCGGCGTGAGCAGGCCGGCCCAGCGCGGCTGCTCTCCCTATCCTCCTCCCACCCGCTCCGTTTGAACAGAACAGAGACGGAGGGGCGGCGCCGGCGGCCTTCCTCGCCGTCGATGAACTTCTCGGCGGCGACGAGCACACTTACGCGACCTATATGACCTAGCGAATCTAGCTAAGTAGTTAGATAGCAGAGTTAGGGCTTGGGGTTGCCGCGACGGCGGCCATGGCGGCTAGGCCACTCTGGCAATGGTGGCGCAACGACGTTCTCGCCTCTGCAGACCTCGATTGATTGAAAAGGACATTCGGGGAGGTGTAGGAGGCTCACCACAGCGCGGTGCTCGCGCTGGTTTGACCGGAGGTGAAACGGAGCAGTGATGTCCGCGGTGGAGGCGGCTGCGGCGGCGTGCTCCCGCCAACAAGGCGGCGTTCCGGCGTGTCCGGCGCAGTAGAGGTGGAGCAAGCGAGCCGACGGTGTTCCCCGGCTCGGTGTGATGCTAAGGCGATGTTTGGTTCGAGTCTAAGCGTTGTGAGATGGCCGGGCATGGCGAGCGGACCCACGGCGGCGATCCGGCCGGCAGCATAGAAGAAGCGGCCGCACAAACGACTCCGGCGGTGACAAGAAGCGAGAGGTGGCTCTATGGGTGCGCTAGGAGGTGGCGGAGATGGTGGCGAGCAATTGCAATGGATGGTGGCTTGGTACGCGGCAATTTTGCCGGTAAAGACGACAGCGGCCGGTGGTGACAGATGAAGAAAAAGGGTGCGACGACGGCCGGTGCTACGCTTTTATAGGGGAGGGACGGGTCAGTGAGATGGTCAGGAGCTTCGCGAGCATGTCCAGGTGGTTGGCGATGCGGGATGGCCGGGAAGTCGCGGGAACGACCACGGCGGCCGGCTTCAGCACGGTATGGAGAAGAAGGAAATTCTCAAACCCCCGGTTACTGTAGCAGTCTGAAAACACGATATTTCCCCTCTTTTAGCTCTCTGCTCAAGCAGCCAAACCCCAAACCATTTGTACCGTGGCAAACCTCTGTAGATGCACTCCAACCTTGATTAAAAGATCAAGAACTAATTCCCACTGGTTTGCAAAATACAAGCCCCTAAACACAGTTAAGAAAAACTGAAAACCAGTTTCAGTTAAGGCTGAACATTGATTACGTTGATTAGCTAACTTGGTTGATTAATTAAAGACTAACCATTACACAGAAAGCTTAACCAATGGCATGTCATCGAAGTACAAATCTTATACCATCAAATGATGCAACTGTTCTCAAAACTTTATTCACAGAAATATATTTCACACAACTTCGAAAATTGAATATAATATTTGTAATTTCAGACACAGAATTTCTTCAAATCATTCCCAACTTTATTTCCAATTCAAATTTAGAGCAAATAATAAATGGTCATTTAGTGAACAAATATCATAACCAAGGGCACCATTGCAAAGTACAAACTTCATAGCAATCCATAGAACACAAGTTGCACAAATCCTATTCATGAAAAATGATTTGGTAAATTCTCCAAAATTGCATTTGTTAACTGTTTTTAGACTTGGAAATTTTTTGAAGTTATTTCAAAAGCATATTGAATTCAAATTTCATGCCACCTTTTAAGCAAGATTAAATGAGTTTTAGCCCTGGACCTTTAAATAAAGTTTATTGTATACATTTTATACTACAACTTTTGTTTAGGGCCCAGCCCCAAAAAGTGAATAAAACATATAGTTGCACTGTAGGCTACTTACTAACTTGATAAAGCCATATATGACCTATATATCTTCATGAAAGCATATTTTGACAAAACTTTAAATATAAACCCTAACTCATATTTAATTCTAAAACATTCTAAGCCATTTTTGAGATTATTTATCAAACATTTAAGTTGCACACATAGTCCTTGCATTATCACATGCTTGTGATATTATGCATAATGATGCTTATGCTTTATGAAATGCAATGTAAAACATAATTAACACCTAGAGTGTTACACGCCGGAGCTTGCTGCCTCGACGGTTCCGCGCCGAGGAAGGAGCAAGGAGGCCGTCGGAGCTTGCTGCCTCGACGGATCCGCGCCGAGGAAGGAGCAAGGAGGCCGTCGGGAGGAGGACACAGGGGAGCGAGAGCACTGCATGGATTGGGGCCGTCGGGAGGACGACGCCGCGGGCGGCGGGAGGATGGCGGCGGGGTGGCGGCGGTGGGGTGGAGGACCGTGCGGCCGAGGGCGTCGTGGGAGGGGATAGGATCCCCCTATTCGTGGGGGGCTCAAACTAAAATTTGAAAGTCCTTCTAAAATAGGAGTCCAAGTAGGAGGCCCATTGGAGTTGATTTTTTTTACTCAAACTCCTAAAAATTATAATAGGGGCCTGTTTAGAGACTCCACTGGAGTTGCTCTAAGCCAACGATTGTTATCGGTTTCAATACACTTTGGAGTCGAACTTCATATCGTCTTTTGACACATCTTAGAATAAGACTTTGTATCATCACTATGCATATATTATTATAACTTGTATGAGCACATGTCATAAGTCTAAGTCATATAGAACAAGGAGCACGGAAACATTGTAGAAAGTGAAAAAAATAGATGAAAGAATATTTGGCTCTTTAATAGTTACTATAGATATAGATATAGATATAGATATAGATATAGATATAGATGATATAGAGATAGTGATAGATATGAGATATAGATATAGATCCAATAGATATAGATAAGAATATAGCAAAAGATTAACTTATCTCACTAAGTTTGCAGGGAAGAGCACCAAGAATATTATTTATAAAGATGTCATAAACTAGCGATCAATAGTGGGTAAACTCAAACCATTTTACTTGTCCTCATGTGAATATATATGTCTGGGCGGGTGCTTGATATTTTATTTTGGGAATTTGCCAAACCATTTATTTTTTGGCTTCATATGTTTATTTTATTTTGTTTGCGTTGATGCATTGATACATGTAAACTACCCGTGCCCTGTCTTATTTTATTTTTGGGCTTCCTATTTTACTGTATACATCTTTTGCTTCTGGCATTCATTGCGAAATAAGATATGCTAATGTGTGGGAATTCGTATTTTATTGTATGTGTCTTTTGCTTCCGGCGTTCATTGTAAAATGAGATGCTAACTAGCAGGTACCCCAGAAATATAGCATATATTATTATATGATTGTACAAGGAAGCAAAAGATTCATAAAATTAGTTACGACAATGTTGGAGCTGGATACGGAGACTCATGTTTCGATGGTGTAAAGAGATTTCATTGTTTGGCAGAGTTGTTCACCTGGCGAGTGAACCACCATTGGCAATTATATAGAGGTACTTAAAACATCAAAACATTCCCTGAGCAGAGAAGTTTTTAACATGTAAAAGGGTTTGGCCCTCCTTTCTGGAACTAATATGCATTGTTTTATACCAAAGGGGAAGAAAGAAGAAATCTCAAATTGCAGTTGGACAGCAATGCTCTAGCCTCTAGGTGCAGTCCATAAGAAAGCTAAATGAGTTAAAAATTGCAAAAGAGTGCAACTAACTAAAGGATGTCACAAAGCATTGTCGCTAACAGTCTCTCTGTATACATCAGTTCCATTCCTGTCCTTGTGTATGGGCCCAAACAACGTAATTGGAATCTGAAATGATCAAGGTTATAAACAAAGTGTTCAAATTAGTAACTTTTGCCATTCAAAGCAATCCATCTAAAACCTGAATAATGCCAATGAAGATAGTTCCAAGTTTTCCAAGAAATCCTGAAGTTATGATAGAAGCAAAATATTCATAAAGGAATGTTAAAAAGGGTAACACAATATTGGAGACATTTGATTACCAGAAAAACTGTTGATATAGGTTGCATAGAAGGCAAGGACATTTACATGCACCTGTACATAAAAGGTTAGCAGTTATGTAACTGACAAATAGTGTGAAAAGTTTCAATATGATGAAATTCCATATTGAACAACAGAAAGAGCTGCATATTGTAAAGTATATAGTTGAATAAATGATTCAGTATAATGACTAAATATATATTTTTCGCTAGAAATAGGCCCTGAAGCCTGAAGGTTGACCTTTTATTTGAAAAGCTATGATCAGTAGCAAGATAACATTAATTGGCTGAAACTGAGTGATAAACCTCAAAGATGGACATAAGAAAGTGGAGGCATATGCATGCTCAGTAGGCCAAAAGGAATAATAAGATCCAAAATAGAATGATACAGAGCCAAAGGCACAGTAGCATGAACTCCTCATATTATGTTGCTATGCAGTATGGACTGAGGTCACACATAGAGAGAACATATTTTTCTTCTTGATAGGTATGTATAGTGATTAATTAAATGTAGAAAGGCAATGTGCTAAACATACCAGCAGACATATAACCACAGAGAGGAACATATACACCATGTAGGTCTATACTTTGATATCTTTTGCTGACATTTGATGAAACAGCAGGGCAACTAATCATTTCCTGGTGTTTTCCATTGAGGCCACGAACAATGGTTTGAACCTGCATACATCAAGAAACTGGGAACAAAGAAATTAACTTTAGGAATCGAGAGCGTAAATATTAAGTCTAGGGAAAGACAGATAATGACAGTGAGGGTACTTTCTGCTTTTGCTTAGTATGGGCTCCAAACTTATAACATTTTCAAAAGTCTGAAGATCAGTTCAAAATAAAAGGAGAAGATTTAATTAGTCACTCTGAATTTGGGCAAAGAAAGCAGAGTTTACGTAGTGTTTGCAGAAAGGATTTGCTGACATGAAACCTGCACTCAAGTTGTTGCACTGAATCCTTCACGATTTGTATGGAGAGGATCAGCATATTGTGTTTTGATTTTTTTACAGCAAAATTAGTAAGGAAAACAATTATTACTCAATGTATTTACCTTGGGTGTTAATGGTACTTTTACTGAATTCTGAGTAACCACAGGTTCTTCATGGCCCATGTTTTCTTTTGTGAATGTCTGCACCTATGGAACTTTTTATTGGGAAGAAGGGATAGGCAAAGATGCAAACTGGATACAAATCTAACCTATACTCCTATACAAAGAATGGAAAAATACAAAGAGAGAAGACTAAGCATAGCTGCGGTTGGGGATCCTGTGCAGTTGCCATGCGAGGGGGAGAAGGGAGGCATTGGAGTGCTGCAGTGTTGGCGAGAGCGAGGTGCGGCACGAGGGGAGTGGGCCAGCCAGCGCGGCGCTGCTGTACTCTGGCGGTTCGCGCTGCAGCTTGGGGGTTCGGGGTGCAGGGCCCGTCGCGCCCCGCCGCAGGGAGGGTACAGGCGGGACTGCGCTGCTGTGGTGCCGCGCCGGAGGAGAGGTGACGCCGGAGGAAGGGGCAGAGGTGCTGAGGAAGAGGGGTGAGGAGGGGCACGGTGGGTGCCGTCGTTGGCGTGCCTGCTGCGGCGGCGTTCCTGTGCGCAAGAGCGCAGTGGGAGAGGGATGAAGATGCTTCGCGTCGTAAAGATGGACAGTTCTAGGCCTTGCACACATCAACGGTGACGTTTATTAGATGGTGGATCGAACGGTAGAGATGGCTGGACTGTTGCCAGAACAGGAATCTGTGAGGGAGGAAGTGGTATACAAAAATAAGAGTATAGGTTAGATGTGTGGGAACTGATCTTGTGTATTTTGTGTGTGAAGCCTTGTCAACATACTCGTGGGCAAACGACCTGATACATGGCAATTGCATCTTCAGTTTATACCAGAACAAGTAAGTGTCCTCTATTATTTCTCCCATGTTAGTAATGCAGAGGCAACTTATATCTTGTGTTAATATGTTTGTGTCAAAATAGGTAGGCGTGGTGCAGACAAGCCAGACGGTGCAGTCATACTGCGGGACAGTGCTGATGTACCGAACAAAGGTTAGAAGTATGTTGGGCAGTAATGCGGTGGAACTCCAAGTTACTTTGTACTGGCTACTTTCCGAGTATAGGAAACTGAAAGAACATTGCTTTAACTAATGAATGAATATGGTGTGTTTTGATGCTTAAGCTCTTATCTGCTAGATTAACACACGATGAATTAGTTGATGAGATAGTTTGTTTAATATTTAAGTGTTTTAATGTACATTCCTGAAATGAAGGTATGGTGTTAGCACGAGCACTATACTAGTGAACTCAAAATTGATATAGCAACGTTCACAAGCTCACCATCGTTAGTTGATGACTAGCATGAGCAGCAAACTACACCAGCGTAAAAAATGCTTCACTGCTATAAGGAGTTATGGCCGAGATGGGGACATCAAGTCTGCATTAGGAGATATCTCTGGCAACAACAAAGGATTATGGATAGGCTCGCCCGGCGAAGAGCACCGTGGTGACCAGTGTAGAGTATGACGGATGATGGTGCAATTGAGCTCTAGGACGCCAAGTCAGCAAGTATGTAGACATGCACCAACCGCCACTACACCACAACACTACAATAGCATCTAACATGGGTAGCTAAAAGTTGACAATTACGTTGAATGGTGAGTCGCTAAAGCTTTGCCTCAGACTGTCCATTGCCAATATTAGATATTGCGATGAATGGTCCGTTGCTAAAAATATTTTGCTTTTACATTGGATGTTGGATTGCCAGTTGCTGAATATGAGAAACTGAGTCGGATCGTCCATCGCTATATATCAATATCCATTGGCGCGATGTGTTCGGCCTCCTTCCGCGAAAATTTTGGCCCAAAAGTTGCATGTAAACGCTCTCATCTCACCGAGCCCAAATAGCCAACATTCTTTCTTTCCCCTCCCTTTTCCTCTCGACACGCACCGCCACCACATGCCCGACGCGCTCGCCCAGCCGCCCTCGGGGGTGGATCATGGAGGAGATGATGACAAGTAGATGTTTTTTTATAAAAAAAAAACACAGCCATTTCAGTTGTTGGAATAGGAACGTATCAAAGGACAAAAAAAAGTTACAATGACCATGAAGACAATATTGCAAGATACTCCCTCCATATTCAAAAAACCTGACATTTAGGACATGATTGTGGTAACCAAGGAGTGATTAATTAGGGGTTAGTTTTCCATCTCTACCCCTAATAAATATGTTTGCGGGCGCACCCCATACGCACCCCATACGAGAAAGTAACGTTGCCGCACTGGCTAGTGCGTGGAGGCCGGAGGATGCCGAGACGAGGTCGACCCCTGGCGGCCGCACCTTTTTTGCTGGAGGCTTGATTTTTTATGAAGCGTGTGTGCGTGCTTAAATGTGGGCGGCGGAGCGCGGGCGCAATGGACTCCCGCGGTGTTTGGAGACCTGATTTTTAACGACAAACTCGGGGTAATCGCGTCCATTAGTGAAAAGGTGAGCACAGAACGCCAGCTTTAGTGAAATCACGAAGGAAGCTCAGAACGTCCAAGCGCAACGTCCAGTTTTTTGAATACGGAGGGAGTAGAATAGAAACAGCGACAATGTGTTGTTGACGTGCTACAACCATACTGATAGGCACTAAAAGAGCAGTAGACCTACAGCTAGGAAAGATGGGAACACCCCCCCACAACCACCCCCACACCCCCCCTCTGCTCTCTCTCAGCTTGGCTCCGGCAAGCACACCCTGATGACGGAGACGAACCCTGTTGGCTGTGGCTGCATGGGGAGAGGGAATGAAAGCAGACAAGATGGTCCTCCCACTTTGCTTCGGGCGAGCACGCCGCCAACGGAGGAGCCGAACGAGATTTGTACAGGGGCAATGGTTGGACTGTAGCAGGAGAGAAGAAAGTTACCCCCTCCATATTCCAAAATTATGAGTTATTCCGGCACCTAAATATATATTATGTCTAGATATACTAGAAAAGTCAAAACAACCTAAGTTTGAAATGGAAGAAGTGGAAGTTATTTGGTCTTTGGTAACTGGGAATAGATATAGAATACAGAGATTTAGGAGACTAACTTTTTTTACATAAAACGAAGGCACAATGCGAGGAAATGCGGTCCTATTGTCAGGTTAAAATCATGAAAACAACATAAAATGATATACTGACCTGCCGACTAATCCTTTACAAGCAACTGCATCTAACAGAAAAACTGAACTTTTATGTTTTTTTCCAGCGTTCTTCCAAAAAAGAAAAAAACCTTTCCTGTTGAAAATGCAGATCTATCTACCCTATCCAACCGAAGTATAGGGATGCCGGGAAAGCAAATCGCATGTACACCAAACCACCCAGGATCTCATGTCCACGGTCACACTCCATCGGAAGATTCGGTCTTCTCATTTCCATTCCCACCAGTGCGCTCGTAGAACAAGATGTAGCCATGATCCGTGTTGCCCGAATATTCACGAGAAGAGCCATAGAATGTCTGTAGGGTGGACTCCGGGATCATCTCGACATTGTCATCATCGAAGGAGAGCCAATGGTCATGGCTCTTGATCTTGGCTACGTAGTGCCCCTGGTTGGGGCCGCTCCCCAGGTGGACCACCACGGCAAAGAGGGAGTACTCACAGTCGGCAACGGCATCACTAGAGTTGCTGCTGAGCTTAAGCTCCAAGGGGTACACCACTCGGTACGACAGCTTCTTGTGCCGGTTAAGCTGCTCGATGAACTTGAAGCGCTTTAGGTGGATCACCAATATTTGTGGCACCTTTTTTATCTTCATTCTCTTCTCTGCTTCTTGCAAACTGCATGAGAAACCAAGATATTGAGTTCAGTACATGGCAGGGAAATCAAACTAAGTAGTTCCTACCCATATGGCAATTCTCAGTGCATATTTTCACCACACTTTTAAGTGGAACTGTGGAAGGTTAGCATCCCAGTTGAAACTGGACATTCAGATTTCCTAATGAAAAATGGATGCACAACCTTAGAATCACTTGTATTCCAATGTGCCCACTACACATATTCTGTTGTGATCTCGACAGAACAAATTTCTCAATATTGTAGAAAAAATGCAGGAAAAAATTGTAGAATAGCCGAAATTGCGAGATTACAAGGGATTGTTAGCCTGTAATGCTTCTCTTGTAAGGAGCAGAGTAGTTTCTTGGCTGTAGATCTGTTTATAATTATCTGGATTTAAGTACTTGATGAACTTAATGAAGTACTGAACAGAACAAGGACTGAAAATATTGACATGCCAATGAACCAAGGATTACATATTATCACAAGTTCACAACAAAGAGACAAAACCATTAGGTGACCAAAACAACATCTAGCTTTGTTACCTGCAGCACTTGTCACAGAAGAACTTGTCATCCGCATTTAAAGTCTCAGTAGAAAAGAAATTCTTCAGGCAGCTTGTGAGCGAACTATTCTGTTCAATGTCAACACTCAAGTCAAAAATGTCTCATCTTTTTGCGGTGATTGTCTCACACATTAGGCATCTGGTTTCATTTGTCAAAGTACCCTGCAAAGATAAAGGGTAACTGTGCATGAAGTCCTTATAACAAAAGGTAAGTGTATGTGTGAAACTTGGCATCTTTTACAGTAAAGAAGAATGGCACCAGATTCAATTCAAAACTGGCTAGTCAGTATGAAGCCACCTTTTTCTAATTGAGTTGGGTTCAATTTCTTATAAGAGTTACCTGAAAATTCTTATGTACCCACGTAACCAGTGGTTCTTGTCTAACTCCATCAGCAGCTGCCCCATTTGAGACCTTTTCAGGAGATGTGCTCTCAGGAGAATCCTTTGCAGAACTAGACTCTTTTTCCAGAATATCAACAATTTCATTCAGTAAGAAGTTCAAAAACTCATGGGCATCCTACAGAATAGAACAGAAAAGCTATGTTACTTCTGGAAGGTTTACTCTCTTATCTCATTAAAAGATACGAAGAGAAGAGAATGTTTATCCCTATAGTGAATTCATTCGAAGGTTTGTTAAGAATCATGTACCATGCAACATAAGTAAAGCAGGTCAAAATAGTAGCTAGGGCCTGAGCTTGCATTACTGAATCATACTCCCTCTAATCCCAAACATAGGTTGTTTTGGCTTTTCTAGATACATAGTTTTTTAGAAAAGCCAAAGCAACCTATAATTTGGGATGGAGAAAGTACTAAATAAATGCCTTTAAGGTAGGAATAAGTTAATCAGCTTGAGCTTATGATGTGATATTGTGATTGGCATGATGTGGGCCACTGTTAAACATCTGGAACTTACCTGATGCATGTAGCCTCGAAAATATTCATTTAGTTTCCTAACCATTTGAATGAAACGTTTTGGAGCAATAACACCAGTCTTTTTCTTTGATGCACTTATCTGCAAAAATTATCAATTATTACTAGAAAAAAGAATTGCAGAAAGTTTCATGTTACATAGGCAAAATCATCCAGTACCAATCTGTACAATCAAGCTCATGGATGCTTACAGCCTTGCTTTAGTTTCAATTCGCAACATTACAATTTACAAATGTCCAGGTGCTCTTTCTTTTTTCTAAGAACGCACAAGAGAGCTACGTGTCATTTGGTTCCAAAATATTCAGGTGCTCTAAACATCAGTTATAACTGATATACAAATGCAGCTTCAAGTGAGCCATCAAGCAATACAGAATTGTCAAAAAGCAATGCAAAAAGTCAAGATCATGCAAACAACTAGTGTATACTAACTATTTGTACAAACTGTATGCTAGTATAAATCATTTCTTGGAAATAGCAAGAAATCACAAATGGGTTCTCACTTATGGTTTGCAAAATATTACACCATTTCACAATGCATGAAACAGCAATGTGCTGCAAAAAGCATTTTCTAGGTCCAAAGGAGAAAAAAGATTATCCATAACCATTCTGTATTTAAATTCATTTCATGAAGCAACACTGCAACAGTACAACGAAGTAGTATATCAACAAAATAGGAGATTATATTTCTTCACCTGTGAAAAAAGATCTGCTAGGCAGGTCAACAAATTTTCTTCAGCATCTTCGAGATTTCTGTTTTTGCTATAGTATTCGAGCAACTGCTCCCGGAATGGAGCACAATAATACAGTGCCTGAAAAAGGTATAAATGTTTTTAATCCCCATCAGTTATGCACCCCAAAACATAGCAAAAAGTCAGAAAGAATGTGTAGTACCTAGAAATTAAAAAAAAATGGCAATACAATTGTATGAATACTAATGCTTTTAAAAAAATAGATAAATTTTCTTTCGTACAACTTTCTTAGTTTCATGAGCCAATCCTGCTGAGAACATGCTGAAGGCGATATCATGGTCTGCATAAAGTTAACAGCAGAAGGTCTGCATGCTGCCAAATAGCCGATACATGAACAGTCAACCATCGCTTTGCTGCATCATAATAATTTGCTTATTCAAAGTTCAAACTGTATTCAGATGATGCCATTTTTCGGTTAAAACATCGGACAGCACCAGTTTTATTCCTGAACATATTTAATTTCCACTATATTTGGGAATAACACTAAAGAATAACACTAATCCACAAAAAGTAACATCTAATAGGCATGCGATCTGACAAATAAAAAGCTGCGCGATCTGACAAATAAAAAGCTGCCTGTACCATTTCAAAACATGAGGAAGAAGACTTAAGGTGTTAATTCATTGATCAATATGTCAGCAATATGTATGATAATGTGCAAATACGTCAATAGCATGGTGGTAGGTCCTCTGGTTGGGAGTCTGGCAACCAGGTTTTCAGGGCCTCACTGTGTAACTGTCTACAAAGATATGCGTGCTGCAGGCGCGTCATGGACAGCCAGCTTCGGGGCCTTTTCTCGACCCTGTAGTTTGAGGAAATTTCTTCCTTCTGTTATACCTCAGGAGGGCAATCCCCAGGGGTCGAGTTTTTGTTTTTTTTTATTTATGATAACGTGGAGGGCCACAAAAATGAATTCCAGCATTCTTTGACTTGACTTTTTGGTAGGTAGGTCAAAAACAATAATCACTTGCAACTTTAAAGGAATAAATACCTATTAGTCACATCTAAAACTTCATAAGCATAACTAAGTTTTGCACCTATGATACCAAAATGCACTGGATTTGCTGTATATTTGCATCAACCTGGTGTAGCTCTTGATGCATATGGCCTACCCATGGTTCATCCATAAAGTAACTAGACAGGGCCCAGTATATACATTAGTCAATGGTAAGCATCCTGCTGTTCCACTAAAAAAAAAAAAATTAAACATGCTAGTTTCCTAAATTAAGCATCCAAAACTTCTATAGCAATTTAGTTTGGCATATCCTCCCATTTTAACACCTCATCAGTTCCAGATTCCATGGTTCCATGATACGATGGGATGGGAGCAATGCTGTGAAAGAAACGACGCATTCGTGAATGAATGAGGATCCTAAACTGTTGTCATCATGAAACTGATGGGGATGACAATGACAAAATGCAACGCCAAAAATATAGCTGTTGTGAAACTCCCCTGTACACATATTCGTGAGCATCATATAAGAAAGCACCAACCAGATTAAGCACAGAATGCCAATACGACAATACATGTCCATGCACCATGATCCTGTGTTATCCGCAATCCTATTGTGGGATAAACACAAACATATTGATTGGCGTCGCCCCTGCTTGTCTGCCCTCATGCACCTCAACGAATTCAATTACACTTACTGGTCCCCTACATGCCACGCTGCACCAAACTTCAAAAGCTAAAAAGAGGTGGCCCAAACAGTTCCTGAAAACAACTACCGAACCAAAGGTTCACCGAAATCCCAATCATAATAACAACAAGGAAAACTAAACGGATTGCGACGGAGCACGCAGAGAACGAGTCAACACGCCGACCAGCGCCTCCCCTCCCGGCCTCCCCTCCCTCCTACGTTGGGTGTCAGGAGTCACCTCACCTGGAGGACGCTGTTGCAGTAGCAGGTGTTGCCGAAGTTCTCGAGCCCGAAGTAGCGCTCGCCCTCGGGGAACTGGTCGCCGAAGGCCCCTCTCGAGCTTGGAGAGGCCGGACCCCATGACCGCCCACCGGTCCCACCACCCGGAGGCGGCGCTGGCGAGGGACCGGAGCCCCGACCCGGCCGCGGACCGGTGCTTCTCCGCGGCCGCCGCCGGCGGGGGAGGCCGTCGGCGATCGAGCCAGCTTCGCCATGCTAGGGTTTCGCCACGGGAGTGGAGATGGCGGTGGAGTAGTAGCGCAGGAGGATGACTAGGCCAAAGCCCGACGGGGTGAAGAGATCGAGATGGAGGTGGGAGGGAAGGACCGAAGGACGGAAGGAGCCAAGGACTAGGAGGGAGAGCTTGACTGCTTCTCCTTCAGGAAGTCACTGCTGTGTATTTTTCTGTTTTACCCCCTTTACCTGTCCTGATGAGAGGGTTTGCTTCTGCGCGTGTATCTCTACCGTACTCCCTCCGTCCCTCCTCCCTCCGTTTGATACTGGGATATGTCTAATAAATTTAACTTAATTTATAGAAAATACGCTATTTATATCTCTAAATAATTTTATTAAAAAAAAACTTCCAAAGATTTTTACTAATTTTATATGATATTTATTATTTATTTAAATTGCCGCATTTATGTTTTAGTAACTTTGTTTGACCTGCAGATTGCTAAGGTTTGACTTTTGAGCTTTTAGCTCAAAGTTATCTTTCTGTTTTTTTTGAATATATCTCAACTTCTTTTTCAGCTTTTATTTTTAGACAAATTTGCTCATAAACACTACCCAAGCATATAATTTAATATATCCATGTAAACTATAAAAATTTTCAATACCATTATAAAACTATGTTTCTTTGCGGCTAGCATAGCATGTAATAAAATAATAGTTAAGAAATAATTTATTATGGATATGCACACGTGAGCTAAGTCGTCCACACGCCTCCCGCGCTCTCTCTACCCACTCACGCCCGCCGGCCACGTCTTTCACCTCCCTCCCTCTCTCTCCCTCTTAACGACGATGGTGACCCGGCGCCATCCTCCCCACGCGCGTGCCCCACCGACTCCCACGCCCGTGCCCCACTGGTTCCCCAAAACTCCGCTCGTGCCCCACCACATCTCCGGCACGCGGCATGGCAGATGTGGCGGTGACAGGTAGGTCTCTCCTCCTCCTCCTCCTCCTCCTCCTCCTAGATCTGCCTTCTAGGGTTCTAGCGAGCTCTCCCCTATCTTCTTCAACTCCATTGGGCTATAAAAAGGTCGGCCGGGGGGAGGCAGGTAGACCAGGCGACGGAGATGCTCAATGGGCGGCTTAGGGGAGCTAGCGGCGGTAGGGTCGGGCAAGATCGGGATGGGGGAGGCTCACCAAAGCTGGAGAAGATGTCGACAGGTAGAGAAGATGGTAGCGATGGGGGGAGAGGAAGAGAGCAGCCGTCATGAGTGCTGCCAGGGTTCCTTGGAAGAAATGAGTCTGTAGGTGTCACTATATCAGATTCAAAATTATTTTTCGACAACACGATTTCACATGTTTTTTATTAAAAAGAAGAGCCAAAAGAACAGCTTACACAATGCAGCTATAGGAGAACTCATAGTGCAAGATACATACCACCCGAGGATGTGATTATTAGAAACCTAAATAACAAGAAGACAGCAAGAAAAAACGATAGGGAGAGACCCTCCACCACAAGGAAAAAAAAACATCAACGCTAAGCTGCTAGCAAAGGAGATAAAGCTGCAGTGTGTCAGATTTCAAAATTACATAAGGCTGTAGCAATATGGTCTGGTTACAAACACAAGCTTATTTATCTGCTCCTCTTGAAGACTGAATTACTCAAGTTCAATCACTAACAGATACTTTCTCCATTCCAAAAGATATGTGCTTTAGTTTTGTGCTAAGTTAAACTTTTCTAATTTTAAGTAACTTTATAAAAAATGCAGCAACATCTAAAACATTCTTAAATCCACTATAAAGTATATCTTCATAGTAAATTATTTGGGATTATATATGTAACTATAAACCAGTCAATTTTATAAAAGTTTGGCAACAAAACACACCTTGCATTTTGTAACAGAGGGCCTAGCTCGATTGCATTGCGGATTGGCTAGACTTCTTCGGCGAGACATACTTCCAAAGATCTCAACGATGATATGTAATGTTGATCTTTAGCCTGAATACAGTCAGAATAATAGATAAGAAGTTTGTTCGGTCAAGTTACAAACGGCACTTGCAATCTCACTAAACAATACCAGTCAAAATTCAGATCTGGAGAATGTGGAAAACTTCAAAGCTGAATAGGGAAAAGGTCTGCATCTGCACTTGACTTGTAGCATCCATCTGAATTAGCTAACCTGCTGTCTACTTAGAATGTAGTCTTGTTCTCTAAATTTTCTCTCAAATGATGTCAGGCAGAGAAATGGACGTAAATAAAATCGTCACACTACAAAGTACAAAGATCTCAACAATATTTCATTGAACTTAGATTAGTTCTGTCAATAATTTTTTTTTAAAAAAATCCATCCTTAATCTCTAACAAAAGGCAAAAATGAATCTTAGTTTTGTGAATTGTGACAACAATGAGTACATTAGTGTGTTGATGTGGATACTCCACTACAGTATTTCGCGATGAGCTGACTATCTTTAGAAATATCTTATGTCCAAGTACAGTTCACTTCTACAGATGACGATGGCAGCACAGAATATCGATCGGTTATCGAATCGAACAAGCCATATATATGTTTGAAGTCTCAAAGTCCAATGTCTATGTGCTCAGCAACAGCAACTGAAGAAACTTCAGGGACACTACACTACTGTATTCCTGTCATTCTTTACCCTCGGCTAGTCATCAGTCACATACTCATGTGCAGCGTTTACCAAGTCCCTCTTATATTGAGACTAGAGAGATGAGAGAAGCATGCATGATAGTCTGCTGAAGCTAGACCAAGAGGGACTTGCATATTTTAGTGCTTAATAGGCACTAGAAAATATCATCACTCGTTTCATGTGGATACGTCAAGTATTCTTGCCATAATTTTAGGGAACACGTCGTTGGTAGTTCACATCAAAGGGTACACTCCGCTTATGATTACCCAACGAATGCGCAAACTCTTCTAATTGGAGTATCAAGAGATAACAATATGGTTTCCCTCAAAAAAAAAAAAAAAAAAAAAAGATGACAATATGGATGGATGAGAGTAAAACACTACGACTTGACTGATGTTAAGAAGATGACCTTTCTTATGTATCCGTGGTACTTCCTGGTACTTTCCCTTTGAACTTTGCTAACCGTTGATTTGTGTTAGGCTTTTCTATCAAATAAAAAAAGATAAGTTACATAACAAAATGGGAAAAATAGCACTATCTGTCTCTTCCTCTTGTTTGTCGTCCAGTCCTCAGCCCGTTCCCCGCGCCCATCTCACCACCCTGCATCCTGAATGTTTTTTTTTTTTTTTTTTTTTTTGAGAATCATAGAGCTTTCATTACTCATCAGCAGGATTACAATCGGCTACAGCTAGCCCCGATAACCAATCTGGGACATAGTCGAGCCAGAAGAAGGAGCGCTCGGTGATCGAGACCGACAGTGATCTGCCACCGAGTTGGCTTCCCTACACACCCAATTAATCTTAAACTCACTAAAACTCCTGCTTAGCTCTATGATGTCGAAACAAAGGCCCCCTATTGCAGACCTCACACACGCGCTATCTTCTCTTAAATTTTTAAGAACACTACTGTCCGTATCCAAAAACGACATGATCATATCCATTCTCCTCTGCCAGTTCGAGTCCTGACTGTTGAGACGTACAAATTGAATCAGTGCATCCGTGGAATCCATGGTTGGTGTGTGGACAAACGGCAGCGAGTGTCAGCGGCGACGGTAGCCACTGGGACAATGACACTTGACATCGCATGCAATGAAGATGGCAAAAAGGCCTCGTCCATTGGAGCAGAAAGCAGAGGAAGGTTTTCCTACAACTCTGAAAAGATGTGCTCGCACTCTGAGATTTCTGAATCTCAGTAATCTCAAGGTGAATGTGCAGGTTTACCCTTTATTATTAATAAAAAATATAAAAAAGATAATTTAGGAACCGGGTCGACCATTTTTTGTACTTGCCTCCACCTATTTGACAAAGTTTTTGTCACTACCTACCGTCGATTTCTTTAATATTAAAATTTAAACACTTTTTAATTTCTTTTTATGGACGGTCTATATCTTCTCCTACCACCATATACGACTTGCTAAGAAGATAAACTTATCGTGTCTTTCTTGAGCAAATAATTCCTGTCTCATCATAATAATGTGGCACTGTTCTGTATGTGACTAATTCTTTGTAGCTAAACATAGTTTTGCCACTTGCTGAGGCTTCTGACCTGAGACTTCTGACCTCTTTCCGTTGTTCAACAATCGATGATATATAACACAAAGTTCATTTTCATCTTTTATCAAGTCATGCTTGCTGATTGACACACAGAGAGAAATATTCGGACCAACTATGACTTCAATGAGGAGTAAGCAGCAGGCTGGGCAAATGCATGAGCCCTAACCTCTCCCGTTTTGGGGAGAACACGCTACAAATGGTGAATTCTTTCTTCCAGCAATGAACAACAGTGAAATAGAAAAAAATACAACTTTTAAGGATGTAAATCGACGTGAGAAAAGAGTTCTTATGCAGTTTGTGCTGACAATAAAGTATTGAACTGTGGATGGAGTTTCTTAAAGTTATACTGCCCATCTTGTCGCATAGCTCAATAATTAATTTAGTAAACTATATTGTCACGCACACGTAGCTCAATAATTAATTTAGTAAACTAGTCCACTGCATCGATTGATGTCCGCTCGTAACAAACTTACCAATTACTGTTATTCATTTATATCCATAGCTTTTCTGTCCAAGATGGGAATTTGACTCTAGGAGACGGTTGTTAAGTTTTTTTTTTTTTGAGAACATACATCTTGTATGTGTTTCATTAAGCAAAAGCAGAGTTTTGTCAAACTGTTACACGGTAAGCCGAAGATTACCGAACCTCCCCAACCCACCCCTAGCACACGAGATTGTAATTACATAACCGAATTTGCTGCACGAGAGGGCCAACGGGACTACGGCCTCACCCTCCTAGCCTCTAGGGCGCTAAGCCTGCGGAATCCTGCAGCGGTCCAAAGGGCCGCTACGTGTAGAACATCCGCGACGAGCTCGGCCACCATCCTAGAGGGTCCCCCGAACGTCCGAGCATTCTGCTCCTTCCAAAGCGTCCAGCCCACCAAGAACAGGAGGGAATCGAAAGCACGACGAAGCACCTTGGGAAGAGGCCTCCGGCAGTGCAACCACCAATCCATGACGCCCCGCTCACTAACCTGGATAAGCCCCTGCAAATGGTACACCGCCAGACATCGCGCCCAAACCTCCCGGCTGAAGACACATCCCAAGATGATATGATCAATCGTCTCATCAGCTTGATCACAAAAGATGCAAGCACAGGCATCTTGAAGCCCATGTCGCCACCGACGATGCGATGCAGCCCTTGCCATGCATGACAAAGAAGAACTTGCCATGCATGACGAGCCAAAAGAAGAAAAACAGCCAGGAGAATGGCTCCGTGGTGTCCGAACACTCCGGGGTTAGACGAACGCGTGTCCCGAACACTAGGGGTGGACAGTAGAACAAACTCCGCAAGGAGCCTCGTGGAGCGCGGGCCGGTGATATGGTGCACCCACGCATTCCCAGCTAGTGCCTCCGCCACTGAGCACATGCGCCGTCGCTTGGGCACCGCCCGGAAGACCGCCGGGGAAAGGTGCCACACGCTTTCCCCCTGAAGCTAGTCATCCAACCAGAACAGCGTGGTTTTGCCGTCTCCAACCACCGAACTGGTCGCCACGCGAAAAAAGGCAGCGACGGCCCCCTCCTCGGCCTCAGGCAGCCCACTCCAGGCGTGGCCAGGGTCCGTCCTGGCCAGCCAAGGCCATCGTAGCAGCAGCGCGACCCCCACACGCCTGAGGTCCGCCACGCCGAGCCCTCCCAGAGCGGTCGGCCGGGTAACCACCTCCTAGGCCACCTTGCAACGTCCGCCAGCGACCTCCGCCGCTCCACCCCAGATGAAGGCTCTCCTAATCTTGTCGATGCGCTGGATCGCCCACGGGGAAAGGCAAAGCACTATGGCCATGTGAATTGGAACGGCCGAAGGGTCGCCTGCAAAGCACCATGGATTCATCATGTGCCCCCTCCAAGCCGGGATGCATGCCGCGATGGCATCGATCACCAGCTGCTCGTCGTTCCTGGACAACCTGAAGATGGAAAGAGGGATCCCAAGGTACTTGCCAGGGAACTACTCCACCGGGCAAGAAAGGATGAGCTGCACCCTAGCCACGTCGTCTTCCAAACAGCAAATCGGAGTGGCCACGCTCTTGTCAAAGTTTATGAACAGGCCCGAGGCCATCCCCAAACCATGAGCACAAGCCTCATGCAAAGCAGATCAAGCACATTGAGAGCCAAGAAGACAACAACATCATCCGCATACAAGCTGACCCTCTACACGACACGACCCTGCCCAAGCTGTGAAAACATGCCTCTCTCATCAAGCCACTTGAAGGTGCAATTGAATGCCTCCATGACCAGCACAAACAGCATGGGCAACAGGGGGCCCCCCTGTCGGAGACCTCGAGCGTGGCAAATGCGTCTCCCCGGCACCCCATTGAGCAGCACCTTGGTACTAGTCGTGCCTAGGATCGCCGCCATCCAATCGCGCCAACGGCGGCCAAACCCCATGTGCTGAAGCACTTCCAGCAGGAACGGCCAACACACGGAGTCGAAGGCTTTAGCAATATCCACTTTGAGTAGCAGGCACGGAATCTTACGCTTATGCAAAGCCTTACAAGACAAACGCACCGCCCTGAAATTGTCCTGGATGCATCTCCCCTTAATGAAGGCGCTCTGGTTGGTGGCAACAAGTGTACCCAGCACCTTGGCCAACCGATTCACAAGGCACTTTGTGAGAAGCTTGCTGAAGCTGTGGATCAAACTGATGGGCCGATAATCCCCGATACGCTCCGGTTGCTGCTTCTTTTGCAAAAGAATCATGTACGCGCCGTTGAGATGGTGTAGACTTCTAGAGTCCAAGGCCCAGAACGCATGGATGGCATTCATCACATCTCCTTTAATAATCTCCCATGCTTTCTTGTAAAAAAGCCCCGTGAACCCATCCGGGCCGGGGCCTTCTCGCTTGGCATGTCCATAAGCGCGGCCCTGACCTCCTCCTCAGTGAAGACCACCTCTAGCTCCTGTAGGTCCGCCGAAGGGAGCCCAATAGCGTCCAGGCTGAGATGCCTAGAATGTTCAAAGCTCGTGCCCAACAGCTGGTTGAAGTTGTCGAAAACCGCATGTTCCATGTGTTGCTGCACCACAACCTCATCACCATTGACGATGAGCCACACGCTCTGAGGAGCCACGGCCGAGGACCTCATTGAGGAGTCCAGGGGAACCAGCAAAGAACTCCGGGGGGGGGCGGAGGGAGCTCCTCATCCGCCAAGTCCGCCCACGCGCCATGGGATGGCGAGCCAACCTCCACAGGCCCTCTAGGCCTGCTGTCTTCGGATTGCTCCGACCACTGCCCCTCCTCCTGTTGCTCGACACATCGCCAGGGATGCCGCGTCGATTCCGCTTTGAGTCCTTCTGGACCTGCCGGGGTTCTTAGAGGTCGTCGAGGCCGCTTGGTCGCATCCCTCGGGCTCGGCTAATCCGTGTCGGACTTTGGACTACAAGTTGCGTAACATCGCGCGCATCCTCCAAAGCTGGAGCGCTACCAAGGTCGGCGTCTGCAGCTTGCCTTGGCGAGGGAGGTCGTGCTGCATCTTGACGAGGCGCAGGAGACGAGAGCGCTCGAGCCGCGTGAGCTAGAGCTGCGGAGAGGGCTCAAGCTGCGGACGCTCGGCCTGGCATCGTTAGCGAGAACCATTGCTAGACAGCGTTCCAGATTGGTGCTCTTGGCTGAGGGAGATGCCAACACGTGTTTCTTCCGTCTCCAAGCCTGCCACAGAAAAAGGAAAAACAGTTGTTAAGTATTCAATCCAATTTCAAGATTGGTATAATCCCTCTCTTTTATTCAAGAGAGAAGAAAGCGATGCCATGCCTACAGCACATGCTATCAGCGACTAGTTCTTGTATCAATACATTCGCGGAGTTATTGTGGTTTCTTTTTTCGCCATTCAAAGCAACAGTTGATGTCCTTATAAAAAATCGACAGTTGATGATGACAGATAGTAGAGCAAAGTCAGCAGCACGACTTTCCAAATTAATTAAGAGATGGCGAATTGCAGTGGAAAGTGTTTATGTGTGTGCGTCAAGTGGGCCGGGTGTGTACGTTCCAGGCGTTGGGGCTGCGGGCTTGCGGCAACGTTGGCAACTGTTAGAGATGGTAGTGAAAAAGATCGAAGAGCAAAGCCAATTTTTTCTGGCGCATTCTCCACCTTCTCTTATGGTCATAGGTTCAAATTATTTAGTGATGAGAAAAGATTTTTTTTAGTTACCAGCGTATACTAGGAATGCATAGACAGGGAGACTAGCTAGTACATTAACTCATAACATTCTACATGTACTAAAATCTTATGAGGCCTTGATTGGGTCTCTATGAATAATAGCTATATATGCTGATAATTATCTTTTTTTTTATCCAAACAAGAGTGTAGCTATTAAAATAGCTAATTGTTAGCTGGACTCTAGATAATAATTGTCTTAATAGGTTGGACCAAATCAGATTTTTTTAGATAATGGATATGAATATCCGGCCTCTACATCCAAGGATGTACACAGCCCATTATTACAAAGTTTTGGATGAAATAATAGAGAGAGCCATAGTCTTATAGGTCGACCAGGGACGCTAGTTCAAACAATATAAGTGTTTCCATCCTTTATTGGATATCTCTAAAGCAATTACTTCTAATTTCTTGCTCATCGTCGAGAGCGCGTCCTTGGCTGTCTCATCACGCTGCAGTTGGGCCCAAAAGCGTAACTAGAAAATTAAATAGAGTTATATTTCTTTATTAAAAACAACATCATTGGGCATCTCCGGACCAAAACATGGCAGCCACCCCCGGACCAAATCAGATAATAGCAGCTAATGATTATTTTAGTAGCATCTTTTGTTAGCTGTAGATCCAAATACCATGCAGCTGATATTTAGCAAGCTAATATTAGATATGAGCTAGTAGCCAGCTAACTATTAGCAGACAATGAATTCAAACGGACATAAAGAGTACTCCCTCCATTTTAAATTATAATACGTTTTAAACACAGATGAGCAATGAAAGAAGAAGTAAAGAAAATTGTGAATATAGATTAAAAAACAAAAAAAAAGTTGGAATTAGAGTATTACTATGAGTATTTTTTTTAAATGCAAGATTCCTGTGGCTGCTTTCAGTACTGAACTACTCCTAGTACGGAGTATTGGCTGTAGGCGGCGCAGGCAGCCGCTGCACCAATCGTTGGAATAGAAAATGGCGAAACAAGGATGGATGACCAGCAGCATATATGTGTTGGCCGTTGGACCAAGCGCCGCGGTTCCGCAGTGTACTTGACTCGATCAGTGTTCACCATCATCCGAGTATCCCCACCGCGCTTAGCTCCCTATATATCTGTCCTCGCGCGCAGGGGGAGGAGCACAGCAGCAGCCAGGCTTGCTTGCTTTGATTGCTCCTGCTAGTTGACCAAATAAAATTCGAGCTGGACACCGACCGATCCACCGTCGACGGGGTCGCGTGAGGACGATCGACAAGCTAAGTTAGCGAAGATGCACGGCGGGGGAGTAGTCACGTTGAGCGGCGGCGGCGGCGCCGGCGGCGCCGGCGCTGGATACAGCAGCGAGATCACCTTCACGGTGGTGATGAGCTGCCTGATGGCGGCCTCCGGCGGGCTCATCTTCGGCTACGACATCAGCATCACAGGTCAGTGCTAGCTGCCTGCTGCCGTTTGGTTGTCCGCTGGATCTGCGTCGAGCCGTGATCGACCTTTTTGTGCTCCGGTGACAGAACCTCTCTACCTCTTGCCTTGTTCATTCACCCGTTGCATCTCCTATATACTATTCCTTGTTTTGCGTCACAGTTTGGCCCATAGTTGCGTCACAGTTTGGCCCATAGTTCATGAAGTGGCCGGTTTCCAATTCCAATTATTCAAGATGCATGATCTCTCTTAGCCTGATCACACCAGACACCTGCGTACGTGCGACACGCTTTAAAGCTAAAGAACTCGGTTTCGAAGCTAGCAGCAAATCGCCGAGCGAGCTTTGTCTGCCCAGCTTGTCGTCCGGCTATCTATAGTTTATATTTGCCGAGAGCGAGATAGGTCCAATGGATGGATCGAGAGGATCTACTACCTGATCGAGGAGGGCACTACCTGATCGAGGAGGGCTTGGGGCGAACGGCCGAGCTTTGTCCCCACGGTGGACGTCAGTACGGACTACGGAGGCACTCCTGCTTTTGTTCGCCGAGTTCCAAATCCAATTGACGGGGCCAACCAAGGTTCTCTTCTACCATGGACATGCTTCTTCGTGCGTATGGTGCTCAAATTTTAAGGCAATCATATTTTTACGGAAGCTTTCCTAATGCCTTTCTTCAAGAATAACGCCTTTGGCGTTTTGTAAAATTTTTTAAATAAGACGGATGGCAAACTTAAAACTAAAAAAGGCCCTAATTTGTCAGATGTCATTCTCATTTGATTATTAAACCATCGAGCAGTTACTAATATACATATATATATATCTCACGTCAGCGAGGTTTTACTTTTAGAGAGCTCGCAGCCAATACAGGACACAGCTCCATTTTCTGCACTGGCACGTACCGACCGACGTATATATATACATCGTCGTTGCGTTTCTCCTTGGGCAACTCTTTGAGCGTCTAGAGTCCTATGGAGTAGTACTGTCTTGCTGTCCTGCTCGATCTGTTGCTAGCTGTAGGTGGGTCTACTACGTCTGTGTTATTTTTGCCACAAAGTCAGAGGGTGTGAAACTGTGAACCAATACTCTGCAAGGAGACTCGCATCGTCGCATGTTAGGCCTCAAGACGGTGAACACCGAGGCGGCTGCTTCGCTTCTTCCCCCTGTTGCCTGCCTTACCCACGTGTGGTGGATGACTCCCAACATCCACATCGTTCAACCCAGAGGTGTCATCTGCCATGCTGCCATGTCCTTACACCTTTGCAAGTTGCAACAATAATAGTATAATATAGTAGGTGTTTCTTCGACCAGTGGCACCTCCACACACGTAGTCACACTGCCCTACCATATATAAAATTCAAAGCTACAGAGGAACAGCACAGATCAGGCGGTGGGTGCTGTTTGCCTGTGCGGCTTAGAGCGAAAAATCAAAAACGAACACAATTAAGAAATGGGACAAGCAAGCAAGCTAATAAGGGGCCCACGAGGGATATGATATATATGCAAGTGTGTAAGTGTCACCATCTCCAGCCTCAGCAATGGTGGTGTCGTTCTTTCAGGAGTCGCGATCGTCGTGCGTGCACTCCGGTCATCGTCGTCTCAAGTTGCTCATGGAAAAAAAAAATTCCGACGAGCGCAGCACGCGCACGCGCGAAAATAATGCATGCTCAAAGTTCAATTCATTCTTCAATCGTCGTTTTCTCATTTAGTCATTTTGTTTTCTTGTGTTAGGAAAAGAAAAATGACGCGCGATGATAGAACCATCAACTTATAATATGCTTCGGTACTTTTAATTGCGTGAGTGCAAGTAATGATGGCTATAATAAAGGCGCTTTTAGGTTGGTCTGGGAGGATGCACTAAATTCATATAGGATTATTAGTGTGCACCCTTTTTTTGTACCGACTTCAGTGAACATTCTATGTTGACACAAAAATGTATGAGCTTAATGGTTGTTTTGGAGTCTCCTACTCTCCTTACAATTGGAGTTTGGATATCCGGCTACAAAATGGTCCATCTTGTAAAAATGGGTTAAATATGGGCTAATAACCAATTAGTCTCATTAGTTTTTATTAGCCCATAATTAGCATGTGTTAGTAATTGGTATTCAACAATAGGAGCTAACTGTTAGCCCCCCTGGATCTCGTTGGATGGAATGAAACCAGGGGTGGGTTCGGAATCATCATGAAGAGGGTGATGAATATTTATCCAAGAGAATATTAATTTTTAGTGATTCAAGTTGACAATAGTTCTAATAACCTGTTATAGTATCATTGTAGCTTTCTCCAAAGGTCTACTACATATTACTAATTGTTCCTCTATTGCAACCATTGATGCTTTAGCTCTACTATAAGTATTGTTGTTTGGCTTATTGCGAATTTTAGCTCCATCATCCGCTACCTGCTACTCCTAACTGAGACATAAACCATTTAATAAAATATTGAATAATTGTTGAATTTTGAATTTGTTGATTATATTCATGGTCGTTGAAATATAATCAGTACGATCTCAGACTGTTATCAACTGTTGTACGTGCATGCCATCAAGCGACGATATTGAGCCTGCTTCAATTGGGATGGTGAATTTTCAGGTGGGTTGACGCAGATGCAGTCGTTCCTGAAGGCCTTCTTCCCGGACATCTTGGAGAAGATGAACAACGCGACGCAGGACGAGTACTGCATCTTCGACAGCCAGCTGCTCACCACATTTGTCTCCTCGCTGTACCTCTCCGGCATGTTCGCCTGCCTGGTCGCCGGCCACATCACCAAGAAGATTGGGCGGCGGAACTCGATGCTTATCGGCGCCTCGCTCTTCTTCGTCGGCTCCGTGCTCAACTGCACCGCCGTCAACGTCGCCATGCTCGTCATCGGGCGCGTCCTCCTCGGCTTCGCCGTGGGGTTCACGAACCAGTCCGCGCCGGTGTACCTGGCGGAGATCGCGCCGGCGCGGTGGCGCGGCGCCTTCACCAGCATCTTCCACTTCTTCCTGAACGTGGGCATGTTCGTGGCCGGACCTGGTGAACTACCGCGCCAACACCATCGACAACTGGGGCTGGCGGCTGTCCCTCGGCGTCGGCATCGTGCCGGCCACCGTCATCCTGGTCGGCGCGACGTTCATCCCGGACTCGCCCAACAGCCTGGTCCTGCGTGGGAAGCCCGACGCCGCGCGCGCGTCGCTGCAGCGGATCCGCGGGAGGTCCGCCGACGTGGACGTGGAGCTCAAGGACATGATGCAGGCGGCGGAGGAGGACCGGCGGTACGAGTCCGGCGCGTTCCGGCGCATCGTCCGGCGCGAGTACCGGCCCCACCTGGTGATGGCCATCGCCATCCCGGTGTTCTTCGAGCTGACGGGCATGATCGTGGTGACGCTCTTCACGCCGCTGCTCTTCTACACGATCGGGTTCACGAGCCAGAAGGCGATCCTGGGGTCCATCATCACCGACGTGGTGAGCCTGGTGTCGATCGCCATCGCCGCCGTCGCCGTGGACCGCGTCGGGCGGCGGAAGCTGTTCATGGTGGGCGGCGGCATCCTGCTGGCGTGCCTGGTGGGCATGGCGTGGATCTTCGGCGCCGAGCTGGGCACCAACGGCGAGAAGGCGATGCCGCGCGCCTACGCCGTGGCGGTGGTGGCGCTGGTGTGCCTGTTCACGGCCGGCTTCGGCGTGTCGTGGGGCCCGCTCAAGTGGATCATCCCCAGCGAGATCTACCCGCTGGAGGTGCGGTCGGCCGGGCAGGGGATGAGCGAGGCCATCTCGCTGCTGCTCACCTTCGTGCAGACGCAGTCCTTCCTCAACATGCTCTGCAGCTTCAAGTACGGCAGCTTCGCCTACAACGCCGGCTGGGTGGTGGTCATGACCACCTTCATCTTCTTCTTCCTGCCGGAGACCAAGGGCGTGCCCATCGAGGCACTCCGCGAGGTCTGGGCGCGCCACTGGTACTGGAAGCGCTTCGTCAAGCCGCTGCCGCCGCCGCCGGCGTCGCCGTCGCCCAAAGTGGTGGATGGGCCGGTTTGAAGTTTTGAGGAACATAGCAGCGCGTTGACGGTACTGGGTGGGCCGGCCCGGCCCGTGCCTGATTCAAATTCAATCAGGGACAGTAGAATATCTGATGACCTGCGCTCTAGTGTCAAGTTTGAGACAGTAGATGTTTGGATTTTTGCCATCAAATTCACCCATGGAAAATGTAACAACGACGATGTAGTGGATACGGTAATGTACTGGAGCTGTGCTTATGTAAGTATACAATACCCTTTGCGCGTAAAATATCCTAAACTTGGATAATATCGCTGAATGCCAGATTCCTGAAGTTCCAGGGAAAAAACAAACAAAAAACCCTGCAACTACCCTACTACCGTTGACAGTGTTGCTTTCACTGAACTCCTATGACAGGTTTGGGATTCTTTTTACACTGAATTTCATGTATTAGATCGTCAACATTACCGGTGGGATGCGCAAATAGGTGTTAGAGGGGATCTTTCCTTCAGAAATCATCCTCCGCTCCTTTCTTCAACGTTTAATCTAGCGGTGAAGGAGATGAGAGATGGGACAACCTGTGGGCCTCACATGCTAGTTGCCAAGTGCACAGTCAGCAACCATGCAAACAGCTTATCGCAAAATATGATTATTTGAATCTTGTGTGACCCGATTAGCAATGCAAGTTTGGGGGACCTAAGTTTAAGTACCTCCTATATATGACCCGTTTAACTAGTTTGAAGACCTTGACATACAATGTTGTAAGTTGGAGAACTAGACGACACCGTCGTGTAACTTTACATGTTGAACAGAACATGTCTGATCTACGTCAGCGTTGAGTCATCGTACCACATTGGCGTACGGACGGATCGAAACCTTTTTGAAGTTGTGTTGGAACTCAGGACAACTTTATGGATTTTAGAAATTAAAAAAAAATATAAGTTTAAAATCTAGATGACACTAGTGTATTTTACTCATCATGAGTAAAAGACAAAAATGAGTAAAAGTAGTTAGATATTGTTCGTTTGAACTTTCCGTTACTCATAGCCTTAAGGTTGGAAGGTCTACCTGTTAGATCTTTCAGTACATGCATCAAACTGATTTAAACTAAGGGCATGCTTGGCTTCCTCCTCTAAAATTTATACCTGTAAAAATTTAAGAGCACTTTAGCTCACTTTTAAGTCTAAAGCTTTAATGTGATATGGGCTTAAGTTTAAAGCCTAATTTAGATGATCTGCTTGGAGACTTTAGCTCTAAAGTTTAGATCAATGAATGGAAACATGCCCTTAAATATGTTTGATTTGGGTAAAATCGGATGGTCTAGAATTTCGGGCTATGGACACCTTCGAAATCCGCAACTTTCATATATGGATTCCAAGTCAGATGTTCTGAGTCTGTTTTGACATGTGAACGAGGGTTGTTTCATCAAGGTAAAGTCAAATATATAATTTTCCTCATCGTTTTGCTAACTCAAATATACTTTCTCCGTTCCAAATTATAAGTCGTTTTTATTTTTTTATCTATTTTGCTACGTATCACATAAGTACGCTGGTTTGACCAAACGGACAGCAGAATGCCTCCTCTGTCCCCACCCTACTCTTTGTCCCCGTGTGGTAGGCCTGGCCTTGACAACTTCCTTATCATCCACCTACAACGCTATCAGTTCTTGAGCAAGTGCAAGCTCTGAAGCACCTGCTTCTTCGCCCTGCAGCTGCAAGAGAGAAGATGACCGGAGGGGAGGCGCTCGCCGTCGGCTCGGGAACTGGCGGTGGTTCGATAACGTTCGCGGTTGGGATGAGCTGCCTCACGGCGGCCTCAGGCGGCCTTCTACTTGGGTACGACATCAGTGTTACAGGTCAGTCCCTCCCTCCCTCCCTGTATTATGCTGAAGGAGCATGGTGTGATCATCTTGGACTGTTTTCCCGTAATCCGTAATTACACCTACACTCAGCACATGGTACAGCTT
>JADLZL010006169.1:0-113524 GCA_015844335.1 Chrysopogon serrulatus | reverse complement strand
GGAACCTACTCGCCCAACCCTTGAACGCGAATGCCGGTAAACGCCGGGAGTGCGGTCACCACGATGGGAACTTGGTGATCACGGCGACTATGAACTAGAAGATGCAAAAAACTCAGATAGAAGATGAGATTTGGTGCTGCCCAACAACCGCAGCTTTTCGACCTTTATTCATTGATATATATAGGCTTGTAAAGCCCTCCCCCGCCACGACACGCTAGAACGCTGCACCGTTTACCCGATGCGCGCTACGTGCGCTGTCATGCCGCGACGGGAGACCTGATCGACTCCACACAGGCTACGACATGATCAAGCACGCCTAAGATCATGCCCAGCCCCAACCGGCTATTACAGACTCCGACTCTGGAACAAATCCTAACAATTTTGTGCAACTAATTAGCTAACAAAACACCCCCTAATCTAGATGCACACTGACGACTCCAAGAGCACTCCTCAACTCGACGAACCTCACTCGTCCCAGCGCCTTCGTGAAGATGTCGGCGAGCTGCTCAGCAGTCCCGACATGATCTACCTCCACCTTTCCTTCTTCAATGCATTCACGAAGAAAATGATACTTAGTATCAATATGTTTACTTCGGTCGTTATGCACCGGATTCTTGCTGAGCGCAATAGCAGACATATTGTCCATGAGTAGCTTCACTGTCGTTTCCTTTGTTCCCAGCATATCTGCAATCAACCGGCTTAGCCAAATTCCTTGGCAAGCTGCTCCTGCTGCGGCGACATACTCTGCTTCACACGAAGATAAGGCCACGATCCTTTGCTTCTGTGATGCCCAAGTGACCAGGCTACTGCCGAGAAAATAGCCAACTCCGGAAGTACTCTTCCTGTCCTCGACGTCTCCTGCAAAATCACTATCGCTGTACCCCACCAAAATAGGTTTCAGTTCAGCCCCTCTGTCATACCTGCAGCCATACCCTGTAGTTCCCTTTAGGTATCTCAGGATATGTTTTACCGCAGCCCAGTGCTGCTTTCCAGGCGCCTCCATGTACCTGCTCACAACCCCTACTGCATATGCCAAATCTGGTCTTGTATTGACAAGGTACCTGAGGCTCCCTATAATGCTTCTGTACTCGGTTGGGTTCACAGGATCCCCATCCTTTAGCTTGCTGAGCTTGAGCCGACACTCCATTGGTGTCTCACACTGATTGCAATTCCTCATGCCTGCGGTTTCAAGTATTTTCGCAGCATAGGAACTCTGACACAATGTGATCCCATCAGTCCCTTGTTTTACCTCAATCCCAAGATAATAACTCAAGAGACCCAAATCACTCATACTGAATTTTTTCTTCATCTCAGACTTGAACACGTTGATGTCCCTGACACTTGGTCCTGAGATGATCAAATCATCTACGTATACCCCCACAAGCAGAAAGGAATTCCTGTTACTCCTTCTGTACATTGCATGATCTAACTTGCTTCTGATGAAACCGAGAGAACTCAGCTCTTTGTCAAGTTTGGAATTCCACGCCCTCGGCGCTTGCTTCAAACCATACAGGGCCTTCCTTAGTTTGAGTACTTTGTCACCGGTGCCAACAATGAAACCTGGAGGCTGCTGCACATAGACAGTTTCAGAGAGATCACCATTCAAAAATGCTGACTTTACGTCCATGTGATGGACTTCCCAACCTCCCTGAGCAGCCAGCGCCAATAGAACTCTTACAGTCTCAATCCTCGCAACCGGAGCAAAAACCTCATCGAAATCAATCCCATGGCGTTGAGCATAACCCTTCGCTACTAGGCGTGCTTTATACTTGACCACGTTACCATCAGGGTCCTTTTTGACTTTGAAAACCCACTTTAGGCCAATAGCCTTTTGTTTCGGTGGCAACACACTGACATCCCAAGTCTTGTTTGCTTCTATCGCCTGCATCTCTGATTGCATAGCCTTCCTCCAGCACTGCTCGGTCAAGGCTTCCTCCACGGTCCTTGGTTCTTCAGCAGCAACAAAGCATAAGCCGCTATACTCGAACTCCTGCATCTCTTCAGTTGTATCAAGCAGATTAGGAATCGTTCGGTATCGCATTGGTACGCCTTCAGAGTCCACAGACCCACCAGTGGGTGGTGACGCCCACTGGATCAATGGTGCTCCGTGAACGGAATCTGGAGTATGTGGAGGCGAGTTCAGAACACCCCCCACTGATGGAATTGATGCGGCAGGCGAACCAGGATCAACTTCAGCTTCAGGATTTTCAGAAGTCCCCATCGGCCCTGCTGTCGGACAGTAAACAGTATCTTCATTAGAATACTGAACCGTGAATGGCGCCGGAGTTTCTTTGTTCGCTTTGCCTTCACTTCCCTCCCAATTCCATGGTGTCTTTTCATCAAAAACCACATCTCGAGTCACCATCAATTTGTCATTAACAGGATCAAAAATCCGATATCCCTTGGTCCCCGGCTCATAGCCGAGAAAGACTCCTGGGACTGACCTATCTGTCAGCTTATTTATCCCAGGTCCAGTGCGTTTGGCATATGCTGTGCAACCAAATGTGCGAAGATGCTTGATCGTCGGCTTTCTTCCATACCACATTTCAAATGGAGTCTTCCCACTCAGGCTTTTCGTTGGAGATCTGTTCAGAAGATAGACAGCAGTCCTGACTGCTTCTCCCCAATAGCGAGATGGAACCTGCATACTCTTTAGAAGACAGCGTGCCATCTCGACAACAGTCTGATTCCTTCGCTCCACAACACCATTCTGTTGTGGTGTATAAGGGGTGGTGGTGTTGTGCCTGATACCGTGCTCGTTGCAAAAAATCACAAACGCACCTGAATTAAATTCCCCACCACGATCAGTCCTGAGTGCCTTCAGACGACGGCCTGACTCCAATTCGGCCGCCACCTTGAATTTCTTGAAACACGTCAGCGCTTCATCCTTTGTCTTGAGAAGCTCGATCCACATGAATCGGCTGTAGTCATCGACGATCAGCAAAAAGTATGCTTTCCCTCCTGGTGTGGATGGCGTTATCTGCCCGCACAAGTCACTGTGCACCAATTCCAGCCCAGCAGAGGCACAATACGCCGAGGCTCGAGGAAAAGGTGCACGATGCTGCTTGCCTAAGGCGCAGCCGTTGCAGACCTGTTCAACCTGTTTGATCACCGGCAGTCCTTCCACCATGTCTTTGTCTCCAAGTTCTCGCAACGCTCTGAAATTCAGATGGCCATAGCGTGCATGCCAGCGCCACGCCTCCTCTTCCATCTTGGTCAGAAGACACACAGGTGATGTCAAGTTAAACTTCATGACATATAGGCGATTTCTTCGTTCTGCTCTGATCAGAACACCACGGGCAAGACCTGGTTGCTCTCTTTCGAACACCTCCAGCACACCCTTGTCAATTTCAACACGACACCCAGCCTCTTCTAATTGACCAAGACTGATGATGTTGCACCGTAATGATGGAATAAAATACACCTCTGTCAGCACTCGATGCTCCTGGTTCTTGCCAGCCATTGTGACTGCGCCAACACCACAGATTTCAACCGTGGAACCGTCTCCGAATCTCACAGCTCCTCGTACTGACTCGTCAAGATCAGACAACGAAGCTCTACAGCCTGTCATATGATTTGTAGCTCCCGTGTCAAGCACCCATGCGCCTTCATCATACTTGGCTGGAAAAACACGTTCCTGATTTAGGAACAGACCTCCTCTCTCCTGACCTGGCATGCGCACCATATTGCACACCTGCGCCACGAGAAGTGCTGGTCCTTTATCGGTGTCACCATTGACATGGTGAGCTGAATCATCATAATCTTCCTTCGCAGACTTCTTATTCAGGCACTCTTTTGCCCAGTGCCCATAAACTCCGCACTTCTTACATCTTCCCTTTCGTCGAGGAGTCCCTGACGACGGATGGCAGCCATTGTCACGCTTGTGACGGTCATTCTTGACTCCGCCAGCGCGCGTTCCAGCCTTGTCTCTCTTTGCATAGTTTCCACCACTCTTGCCGCCCGACGAGGATGACTCGGTGTGCACCATGCGGCTTCTCTTCCTCGCCATCCACTCCTCCTCTGTCAGCAAGAGAGAGGGTTTCGCCTTCTCGGTGGCCTCCGCCGCAGGCTCGAACCTGTCCTCCGCCGCCCTGAGACGACCCACGAGCTCTTCGACAGTGAGCGTCTTCAAATCGCAGAACATCTCAATCGTCACCGCCACCTGGTTGTAGCGTGCCGGCACGACTCTGAGAAACTTCTTCACGATCCTTGTATCAGTAACGCTTTCTTCACCAAGGCCTTTCAGATCGGTTGCCAGTTTGCCGATCCGAACGGCAAAGTCTTCAATCGTCTCTCCTGTCTTGAAAGAGATAGATTCAAACTCCGCCAAAAGTTTCTGGGCGTTCACCTCCTTAACCCGTTCAGCACCCATGCGCATCGACTTGATTGCCTCCCATGCCTCCTTTGCTGACTTCTTGTTCAGCATCATCGAGTGCATATCAGGTGGCACGCCACGAATCATGGCCCCGAGCGCAAGCCGATCTCGACGCCGCTCGACCTTGTCATCGTCGATTGCATCCCACAGGTACATGGCTTCAAGGTTACACTTAACATGGGCCGACCACTCTTGATAGTTTGTGCGGGTAAGCATTGGCCAAACGAGATTACCAGCTGCCTGATTCCACGCACGCTCCATCGTGTCCTTCACTTTGTCACCGCTGGTGCCCATGACGACGATTTCGGCAGATGCTCCTTCTTCTTCTTGTGAACGGCGGTCCTGGCCACCTGGCTATCTTCTCAGCTTTCACCACCACCAGACGCCTCCTTCACCGGCAACCAACAGCTCTGATGCCACGTGTTGGAACCTACTCGCCCAACCCTTGAACGCGAATGCCGGTAAACGCCGGGAGTGCGGTCACCACGATGGGAACTTGGTGATCACGGGGACTATGAACTAGAAGATGCAAAAAACTCAGATAGAAGATGAGATTTGGTGCTGCCCAACAACCGCAGCTTTTCGACCTTTATTCATTGATATATATATAGGCTTGTAAAGCCCTCCCCCGCCACGACACGCTAGAACGCCGCACCGTTTACCCGATGCGCGCTACGTGCGCTGTCATGCCGCGACGGGAGACCTGATCGACTCCACACAGGCTACGACATGATCAAGCACGCCTAAGATCATGCCCAGCCCCAACCGGCTATTACAGACTCCGACTCTGGAACAAATCCTAACAATTTTGTGCAACTAATTAGCTAACATTGACCGTATCTACGCGCCAAGTTTCCAGATCGTTGAGCTTGTCTAGAGACTGCACAGCCGTACACAGCTTGGGCCGGCCCACTACTCCACACACAGAGGCACCGGCCTGCTAAGCCTGGACGGCCCATGTCACAACATCCACCAGCTTGCTAAGTGTGTGTTTTAGAGGGCTTCGTGGGCGAGGCTGAGGCAAAACCATCCGTTCGGTGTTTCATAGCAAAAACAGCTTCAGGAGCGAGTGCCAAAGCGGTATCAAACGGGCACTTAATTTTCTAGTCCGAACTCAGACGAATAAACAGCCCAAAACATGAGGAAAATAATTGACAACCGGCAGAAATCCCCAGGGCATACCAGGATCCACAGAATCAGAGCAGTGCATGAAACCAGACTGAAAAAAAAGAAGAAAAAGGGTAAGACAAACACAGATCCAGGTGCTCATAAATGCTCACACGGCCACAGACACAGTGCGGTCCCTCACAATTCACAAAGACGCCGTCCCCTAGCCGACACTACACGACCCTGATCATGCCAGCAGCACGGCCGCGGCCAGGGAGAGCAGGGACGCGGCGACGGTGGCGGCCACCGAGCTGGCTGAGAGGGGGCCTTCGGCGCGGCGTTGGGGTGCGGCGACGGCGCGGCCGTGGCGCCGCCGGAGGGCTTGGTGCCGGAGGGGTCGGGGACGGTGCGGCGGTGGGGGACCCGGAAGGGGCAGCAGAGGAGGCGACGCGGATGTCCACCTTCTGGCCGGCGGCGCAGTGGCCCGGGAAGCCGCAGAGGAAGTAGTGGTGGCCCGTGGTGTTGAGGACGACGGAGTCGTTGCCCGTGGACCAGGTGGCCGTCGGCTTGGTGGCGTCGCAGTTCTTGTAGTCCGCCTTGCTCACTGCCAGCACGTTGTGGAACTGCTTGTTGTACGTGAACACTGCAGATCATACGTCAACAAGATCATAAGTCGTCAGACATGAATCTATATAGTCACTAGTTTCTCTCTTTTCTATTAGGAGTTTCATAAAATTAAGGAGAATGCCAGTTTTTACAAAAGGTTGTTACTTGGATAAAACTAAAACAAACACAAACAGAGGCAGTTCTATCCATGTTCCATGGATCCCCACACCTTGCCAATAGCTTCAACAACTGACGAACAAAAACCTAGTAAACACTGAACAGTAAGACGTCCTACATGGTCAATAAGTCTGCCAGCTGAAGTCTGAAGAGGCTAAGTGCCATGTTTGAAACAGAGATAAATCTTGCACCAGCATGATGGGATTGTGAATTTGACAAAGTTACTAAATTGCTGAGCTTTGTTGACCAATTTCATCTATGCACGTCATCATGCTAATGTCCTACTGTAAATATAAGAAACATCAACATCCTCATGGACAAACTTTTTGGTTGCTGAGCATTAAAGCACAATGAATTGTTTATCAAGCAATTTATCAAGCATAACTCGTATCAGCACGGATCCTACTACCAACCCACTGAATCGCAATCAGATCGGATCCGGTACCGATCGCCTTTTGATGAAAGTGTTACGGGTTACGGTTCCACACTATCTGGTCATCTGTGTTATTCACGAAAATTCCACACTTCATAGGTCATCTGCATCCGTGCCAACAAACCAGAATTTTCATCTCCACTCAACAGCTACTTTACTAATTAATTGCACAGATATGTTGGACAGAAGATTCGCCTTGCTGCAACAAAGGCACCGCAGAATTCAGTGCAGCCGTGGAATAAACAGGTAAAAACGAGCAATTTTGACTTGAGTGGCATCTCTAGTGGTTGAAATGATAAGAAAAGTGATCACCATGCCAACTTTACAGCTCATGGGCCTACCCGAATCTGGCATCAACATTCACACTGGAGCTATGCTGTGTCATCCACATTGACAATCATAGAAACATTTCTGGATGGGGTTATCCTCATTTGAACTCCTCTCATTACTATAGCTATAAAGATGCTATGCATGCCCTCATCTTTTGGACCCACTGAGAGGACCGGCAAGAGCTACCAACCAGGCAACCAGCCAACAGATCGAATCGCTGGATCGGACGAAAGAGCGAGTCGCGGATGCATGAAAGTGAAGCGAAGACATACAATGAGAGCGCATGCAGCATCGGTGAGTTGGAAATAGGGCCCACCATTATTTGACAAGCCCGTTGCATTGCTGCTTTGCATACAAAAGCCAAAAGTAATGTATTCAGGCCAAAACGAAAAAGAAAAAAAAAAAAAAGCGGAGAACAAGGCATCACATCATGGTTGGTTGGTACCGGGAGTGTAGTACAGCTGAGCAGTGGGAGTAGACTGCCGGGTTTTGGTTCACCAAAGGTCTCCGGCCGCATTGGTAAAGGGCAGTGATGTTCATTCATTATCTAGGGATTGTAGGCTTGCCAAAGTTTCAACTCGCAACCTTCCCATTCCAGACACAAGTGTGATCCAGATCGCCATCCAAGCGGGTGACGAACAAGTGCTAGTACTAGTGGCCTAGCCAACCACTGGGTCAGTCTACTATACACAAGTCTACATAACTGGGTCAGTCTCCTATACACAAGTCTACATGAATGATGGCCTTGCCAGTTGCCATTGCCACTGGTGGCAATCTGTCACTCAGTTCCACCAGAAAGGCAGAAACGGAAGGATGTGGCCAGCAGCTCTAGCATACCGTCTCAACTCTCAATACCTGATTGGAGTAAGAGACAGGAGAGTGAGCCTACGATTGGCGCAAAAAGCGGCCTGGTATAGAGATTTGGACGTGCATGGTTCATTTCCGGCAATCCTAACATGGCTTGCCGTCTACTCCATCATTCTTGGCCGTGGCATTATCAAGGATTCAAGGTTAGTAGATGGGGAGTTGGGACAGGTGAAAAGGTGCTCTGAATGTTCTGTCACGGCCTCCCTCACGGGAGAACCGCAGGAGTAGAAATGCTCTAGAATGTTTTTTTCTTTATGTCCATCATGTGTACCATGTGTGGGATTTATTGTGTATTTATTTGCTTCGAAACACTGTCATGATGGGTAGCACTAAGTTAGATGAATGAGGCAAAGCGCAACCTAAGAATCATTTTTATTGCAGTACAGTACACTCCAACTTTTCTTAATTAAGATGGTGGTCCAGCAGCAACAAAAGCGACTTCAAGTTTTTTCCAGAAAGGAGAAAAGCTCGTTCGAATAAACACCTTGTTCACTATAAAAGCTAGTAAAGCGTCCTTCCATCAGAGGACTAACCAGACTTTACCTGAGGCAAAAAAAAAAGCTTGTTGACCTCTGGATAAATTCGGGAGCAAGCGCACGTTCTTTTGTCCTTTCGGTAGCGAGGCAGTTGGCTTGACTGTGCGTGACCTCACGGTGACATCACTGGCAGGTCATGCTGTTTGCGCTGGGCAGAGACAAAAGTTCCGGAGCACCGGAGCAGCAGGCATTTTTTTCGGTTCGGCAAAAGCGACCTTTTCCCCGGCGGAGCCAGACGAGGCAACGGACGGCACGCAGGTGAGGTGATGACTGATGAGCAGTGGCCGCCAGACGCGCGCGGGTGGGCCTGCAGCAGAGGCCACGAGACCCAGCTGGTGGCAGGCAGCAGCGCCAGCGCCCAGCGCATTGTGCGTGCCGCGCTGCCACTGCTGCCCTGCCCCGTGCCCCCACGCCCCACCATTAGCACCGGGGGGGATTTGGGCGTGCATCACGCCGAGAGAAGCGCCGGGAACCGGGATGTCCAAATGGTGGACGCGGCCACGCGGGACGCCACGCTTTAAAGGGGAAGGCCGTACGTGTCACGTCGCGAGCTACCCGTCGTGTGTTCCATCTCCATCGATCGCATTCCGGAAAGGAAAGCCGAAAGCCTGCAGGTCGCTAGCCTGGCCACTCATCCTCCCTGCCCCGCTGCCAGCGCACCACAACACAAGGCGCGCGCACCCAGATCGATCGACCCGCCAACACTCACCAACGTTCCGTCACGTCAGCCCATCATTCCATCAAACAGATTATTGCTACAACCCTCATCAACACGATCATCCGCTATAAATGGACCATTAACTTCACGGCGGTACTCCTAACGTCGCCAGCATAGATTTTGCGGGTACTCCTAGTACTACCTGTGCTGCCCCTGCCACTACTGACGACGAACGCGGCGGGCTGTAAATGAGGCCTCGGCTCCAGCCAGGCAAGCCACCGCTCGCCGTGCCGTGCCGTGCCGTGCCGTGCCGCGCCCGCGCCAAGGTACGTACACGTAGCGTGGCCTCCGATCTTGGGGGCGCTACTGCTTTCATCACGTGTAGGCCATCCGCACTCGTCGTACTCTATATACATCCTCTAAAAGGAATCTTCTGTCCTAATCATCAAGATTTCATTCTCTATATCAATTTCTCCCGCACTCGTCATCCTCTATATCTCATACTTTATATCCCAGTCATCAACATTTTTTACTCATATCTATCCTATACATCCCATCTACAAAGACAGCGACAAGTGGGACCCAGCCCACCCTTTTTCTCTCCACCAGGCCCGGCTCCCCCATCCTCGCTTCCTCCTTGGCCTCTCCCTCTCGCTCCTCTCCACGGCGAGGCACGAGCCGACGTGGCTCCGGGCGGAGGCGTGCTCTCCTGGCGCCGGCCGGAGCCGGGGACGAGGCGGCCTGGTGCTCCTGGCGCGCCGGCGGCGACAGACTTGGTCGCGTAGTCGGGCGCGTGAAATGCCGCGTCAATGGCGGGCCGTATGTAGCGTCTGTGGCTTGGCCGCCTCGTCTCAGCGTCGTCCGTGAGCCGTGTGATGTCTTCTCACCCTCACTCGTCGTAGTGACGAACACGAAGCGCGTGAGCCGGGTCTTGAGCAATGGCCCAGCGCGCAGCCTTGGCCGATGGCAGTAATGGTATGGCTTCATGGCCGATGAGCGGTAAGCGAAGCGCCTTGGCCTTGAACGCTGCGAGCTCGGCGGCCGAGGCACGAGACGGTCCCGGGGCGGCAACGGCGCGGGCGGCCCGGCACGGCGGCCCTCGGTAGCGGGTCACGGCGGGCAAAGCGGGAGCTCGCGCGAGCCTCCCACCCATGGCGCCATGACCCATCTCTTTCTCTCCGCTTTCTCATGGCGTGAGTCCTCACGCGGCCATGGGGAGAGACGGCGGCCGGCTGCTGTAGCCTTCGCGCGCCGCACTGCCGGCGGCGGCCGCTACTGCCAGCCGGCGCCAAGACGCCGCAGCCTTGGCCAAGCGCTTCCTTGGCGAGACGCTAGTGCCGTGGCGGGCCGCGCACCTCTTCCCTCGCCTCGGGCGCCCTCTCTTCCTCCCAGGCCCCACCTGCTCCTCCCTGCCTCCCCGGCCGCTGGAAAGGACCCTCCCCGCCACCGCGCCGGACGAAGTGCCTGGCCCCATCATACACGTCGCAGTAAGCGCACGGACGCTACGACGCCACCTTTGGCGTGCGGCGGGCGAGATTCCGGCTGACGCGGCCGTTTCCCGGACAGCGGTGCGGCGTTTTCCATCCGGGAAAACGCTTCCCGTGTCGCTTCCCAGGACCCAGTGCGCATGGTCTAAAGAGGCCACGGGCAAACGCCAAGGTCTTGTGGACAGCGACGTCGGACGGTGGCGGATGCGATGCCTTCGGCTCGGTGGTGCGGTGGTGCCGCACCGCAACAACAAGGGAAGGCACCAGACGGTGGTGCGCGGCCGCCTTTTTGCTGCTGGGGCTCACGAGTGTCCACACGCGACGTGAGCGGGTTTTCGCTCGGGATTAGTATTAGGGCGTGGGGGGGCCCGCTTCCGGATTCTAGCAGGTGGGTTGGAGGAGGTACTGGTGTTTTGTGTTGTAGCGTTGCTTATATTGCTCTCCTTCATGCCCCGGTGGCCGCTACCGGAACTCCGGAAGCCTGAAACTGACAGAACCACAGAAAAACAACTCTGCTGTTGGGATAATATGCTGCTCTCCGACGCCCAAGGACATTCTTGAAACTACTCTGTACTTCCTTCCTACAACTACAACGCGTCTTCCTATCGCTGCTCAACTTTTGCCGAGCTCATTGTTGTCGAGTTGTTCGTTACTACTCCTACAACCATGTGTTGTGCTGGCCCGAGTGCCGCTAGTGCACTTAACCCATCCGGGGTGGAGTTTCTCTAGTTCTTGAGAAGGAAATAAATTTCCCAGAATTCCAGCAGACAAAGTCGAAGTGTGTTGTTCGCTTCAAAATTCTCGGTTTTCTTCTGATGCGCCGCCCTAGTGGAATTCTGAAGAAAAATCTAGCTAGAGGAAAACAGGGAGTGATTGCAGTGGTGCTGTGCTGCTCGATCAACACACGCAGTGACAGACACAGAGAGCGCAAGTGAGAGATAGACGGACAGGGGAGAAGAGGGATGGGACGCAGACGCAGTACCAACGGTGTCGCCGATGTGGAACTTCTTGGAGCTGGCCCAGGCGGCGTAGTCGGGGTTGCCCATGATGGTCCACCCGGTCTTGTCGCCCACCTCGTACACGGCCGCCGACGCCACGCCCGCCCACACCACCACCACCAGCGCCGCCACGGCCGCCGCGCCACCACCGCCCATGGCTCCGCCCGAGCTAGCACTAGCAGCAGCGAAGGAGGAAGGGACGAGACGCGAGCTGGGGAGAAAGAGAAAGCTACTTCCTCGCCGTTGTTGCTCCTGCTCACGCACTCTTGCAGTGGGAGAGCGATGGCAGTGTGCAGTAGTACTGAGTACTGACTAGCTGGCTGGCTGACCAACCAGGCGGTTAATAAATAAAAGCTCCGCGGCCTTCCAGCCCCGGCCCGCCGGCCCCGCCAGCGGCGAGGTTCCCGAAAATGCCCCTGCGCCCCAGCGTTTAGAGTTTGGTTTGGTGTGCCCGGGTTTTCTGTTCCAGGTGGACGCTTTGTTGCCGCTGCCCTCCGGCCTGACCAGGATCTCCTCTGCGCTGATACGCGCCGGCCGGCCAGCTGCAGCTGCTGGCCGCCTGCTCGGTACTGCTCGATTCATCATCCGAACAAAATCTGCACATGGGGTGCAGAAGCGATCGATCCAAGGCCCAAGCGAACATGCTGAGGCCTGGATGCATGCCCGGTCGCCCAGATATTTTGTTTTGCATGCCCCCCTTGGTCGTCGTACGCAGCCGCAGGAGTTGAACCGGAATACGTCCAGGGAGCGGGAGTGCGGGACTCTGGACTCGTCTCGCCGTCGACGTACGGAGGCGTTTTACACTGACGGGTAGTACACCGCATAAGCCCCGGGGCTGGGGCTTTCCAGTTTCCACCCGGCGGGTCCCCAACCCCAACGCTTTTGGCGTGTGTGCGCAATACTACTTATTAGTACATGCATGTTGCATGGTTGTGGGCACTGATGAAGTGATGAGTGCTTATCCGCGCGTGTAATATGTACTACCGAGAGCGTTCTTTTGGTGGAAGATGTCAAAACATCTTGACAATTGAAATAAAAAAAACATGACAACCGCAGCAGGTACGTACTTGAGAGAGTCCATATTTAGGAGTAATAATAGATAGATGGGCACAACCGTGTTGTTTACGAGTAGGATAGGATCGGAGTTTCCACTTTCCAGTCATTCGGTGGAGTCCACTGTCCAGCAATCCAGTCTCTACAGTCTACAACACGGCAAAGCCGGACTCTCTAGCTTGTCGTATCCCTTTTTTCACAGGATGACAACGACACGGCGCGAGTGTGGGTCTGATCGGTGACGGGCGCTGACCAGCCAATTCCAGCGATGTTTACACGTCGCGCACGAGCTCCCGCAGACAGAGGCGGGCCGCCGGCGGCCGGCGACAAGCGGATGATGCACTCGACAAACGTGTCTTCGCGAACCGGCTCCGGCTGGCGCTGCTCGCCAGTTACACGTTACTGCTGACGGCTGACGCCCGGCGTGATGACACCATGAGCTCAGGCCTCGCTCGCCGGACGCCGCGCGAGGCAAAGCACTTGCCGGACGACGAGAGCGAAGGCCCAAAGGCCGAAGCAGTACATGTGTGGCCTGTTTGAGAAATTGATTGACACAAGCGCACCTGCTAAAAATATATTAAAAGCAACCTAGAAGGTTGCAGAGAAGATACGAAGAGTTTAAAATCGAAAAAGTTCATTCTACTTCCCGGAATCATCGTAGTCTGTTTCTTTTTCCTTCTCCAACTCTCATGCTAAATATTTTTTTTTCTCTACACTCAAAACTGTAAAGTTACGTTCTTATCCCAGTTTGGAGTAGTTTTGAAAGCGGCTTTGTTCTTTTTCAGCTAAAAGTTAAGTAAATATAGTTGATAAGATTTCTAAATCACATAAAATAACGCTAAGACTTCAAAAAAGGAAAAGAATCTAGAGGTAGAAGGAACTTTGCATTGTTAAAACCACAAAAAAAATATCGCTAAGGTTTTGAACCGTTTTAATTTATACACTGTCACGGAAAGATTATGGTTCTATGCAGGGACGCTAGCTTTACAGCAGCGAACATCTTTCCATTCAGGGTGTTTCAGTTTTTGTCCTGAATGGCTAAACTGCATTTTCTTTTCTTTTCTTTTCTTTTTTTTTTTTTTTTGGGGGGGTGGGGGTGGGGAGGAGTCTGTAAAAACGGAGATAGCATCTACAAAAACCAGTTTCATTAAAATTGATCAAACTTACTATATATTTCACTTAAAACAGACCAAAAACCTTAAAAAATTTCAGATCTACGGTGGATTCGTAGAACTGCTCCATAGTGGATCTTGATAAATCTAGTGTTTCAGATCTAGTTTTTGAGAGTTGAAGCTCTCCTAAACAGGCTGTATAATGTAATAAGATCTGGTGGAATGGGCCGACGGGCGAAAAAAGTGGAGGGTGTTACAATGGTCTTTGAATGCTGTGGGAGGAGGCCCAACACTGGCAAAAGCAAGTCTCGGTCACTAACTAGGCCTGGCCCAAACTGAGATGCAGGCGGAAATGATATACCGACAATGGTCTGGCATGTGCTTTGCCGTTTGCTCATGGTATTAGGGATTCAGAGCGGTTGACTTCACGTTCTACCTAAATTAGTCATGCACAGGTCTAATGCTATTTATCACTTTTTGACCCTTCCGAAGTTCTTAGCTTTTCAACAAGAATTAGCAAAAGCCCGTAGCTAATAAGTTAGGTGGAGGAGATGTCAGCTATTACCCAAATCCAAAATTTTACTTTTACTTGTTTAAACTTCTCTGTATTTTCGTCTGAAATATTGCCTTTTTATATCTTCCTACTTATGTCTCCATTCGTAAGGCTGTATATACTACCGACTTCTGCTACAATAACCAGTGGAGTAGGAGCCGGATACTAAACTGAAAACAAAATGTTTGTCTCGGGTTCTAGTTCATTTAGAAGAGCAGAGATACTTTACTAGCTCCTGCTTCATATAGAAGGGACGAGAAAAAAAGAGTCATTCCAGTTTTGCAATGAAACCCATATGATATACAGCATATCATTGAGGAAAAGAAGCTTTTCTCCAGGTAAAGGTAGCGTGAAATATTTGTCAGCAAATCTACAAATGGCGATCCTCTCCTCCTCCTCCTTTTTTTTTTTTTTTTTTTGCGGGGAACCCTTTTTCCCCTTTAACTCTACGGAGATTACCAATGATGTGGTTCCCGTTTGAAAAAGGCCACCGACGAGAATGTACATGGAAAAGGTACTAGAATCCAAAACCAAAAGCAAAGGAACAGGCACTTTTTATCTATTCAGCGATCTTTTCCCCACCAAGGCTTTGTTCAAATTCAGAAAGTTAGAAAAATTTATAACTGTAGCATTTGGTTTGTATTTGGTAAGTATTGTCTGATTTACAATCAAACTGTGTAATTAGTTATTTTTTACTTATATTTAATGCTCTATGCATGCGGCTAAAAAATTGATGTGATAGAGAGAGAGGGAGTGAAAAAATCTGGAATTTTGGCCCAATCTAAACAGGGCCAAGACGTCCTCCTGTTGGCCGGTTCTATGCTTCTGTCTGAATCAACGCAAGTATGTTGCCGCATTTGACTAAAAGCCACTGTCTGTTACTGATTGAGTAATTGATATGAACCTCTAAAAATGGACGAGGGTTGTCTGGAACTTCTTTTTTAGAACTCATGAGAAATTAGATCTGAATCTGACAGAATAACTGGCGAGTCCTCCGAAATGCAAGGTACTGTTCAACGTGTCTTCAGAAGAAAAACCCAGCGCAGACTGGGCGCTGGACCGGGGATGGTTTCGCGGGTAATAATATTTCCGGAGCAATTCGTCTCTTTTCACGGTAGCAGCTTGGGCGCTGGGTCGTGGCCCATGGATGCACCTTTTGGGTTTTGGCGCTTTGCTGGAAGTCTGAAAATTTTGGGATGCTCCTCACACAGTGTATACCGACCGTGTTCTCTCACCACCGTCAATGCCGGACACCTACATTGTCACCATCTCTACTGTGAACTTTACTAGGGCTGAAAACAGACACTTACTATTCATAAGCCTGGAAATCGCATAACAGCTTTGAACGGAGTCGAGGTTGACACTCGTCGCGAAGGACAAGATGAAGCCATCGGTGATAACGCGACGACCGGGGCAACGCCCCAGCACCTCCAACTCCCAGACCTGAACTTGCCGCCGACGGACGTTGCCATCGGAGGAGGACCAAGCCAGATCCGGCCAGCCATCAAACCCGCCACACACAGACGTCTCCACATCCAAAAGAAAGGAGGCTAGTGACACCGTCACCTGGCGAAGACGATGAAGCACCGGCCTCGGACTCCTGGAAAGACATCGCCGACCTCGTTGTTGCCGCCGGAGGGGAACACTACCAGGACGAAGGAGAGGTCGCGAGAGGTTATTCCATAGCGCCGTCAATGCCTTCATCTCGCGGACGCCGCCCGGACACACGCGCCGCAGAGAAGCGACCCCCCGGCGAAACCTAGCTCCACCATCCACCGATGGTGAGCAAACCCTAGACCTAGATGGATTCCTATCTAGTCTATGTACAGCCGCACGCCGATTCGCCGGCCCATCCCTCTCTCCAATGGCGCTCCGGCCACCGCAGAGGGGAGGAACCAGCGAAATCGCCGCCGAAAACAAGAATCGCCTTTCTCTCGCCCTAGGCAACTGTAGCAAGGGGAAAGAAAGCGAAGTGTTACACCCCTTCCAGGACAGCACTGGGTCCCACTGCGGACGGGGTTAATGTTTGATATTTTCATCAGAGGTGAGAAGGACGTGCTATTTGGCGCGACCGGCTCACCGGCTGTACCCAGTCGTGGCCTCAAGATACCCCTTGCCTCACCAACCATGTTAACAGTGTCGGCGGAGGGAGGGATCGACACGTCTCGCGCCGACAGGGACAGTCTGCGACAATTACGGACGCCGATGGAGAAGGCGCGCGGGAGGGGCCCGCCTGGCCCTGGGCCTGTTCTCATGCTGCCGTGGCAGGGCGTGGGTCCCGGCTGTGAGGTCCCGTCCTGTCTTCTGGCTTCTGCTGTAGCAGCAGTGGGACAGTGACACCAGCGATGATGGTGACTCCGATAATTACGAGGCATATCCGTCCAGTCTATGCTACCAGCTCTGACTCTACTCCTAGGCTAGGGCAGGAGTGTATAGTACAGTAGTAGTCTTTTTGCTGGAGGCTCTCATAGGTGTCAGCTCATTCGCACGATGGATGATGACACGGCAGCATCAATCAGGCAGTCATTTTCAAGGTCTCTGTGTAAACCACGGAATTTTGGATTAGGCCATGATTAGCGCTACATCTTGGCATTGAAACTTGAAAACAACATGACCAAATTGATTAGGCCATCCTTAGCGCCTTCCTGTAGCGCTATTGAGATAAGTACTCTAGTAAAGATCTTCCCCTGCTTTTGTAGAAAGAAAAGAGATACTCTAGTAGCGCTACTGAGATTGGACACGAGAGAAACGAGGAGAGAGCGAGCTCCAAACTGTTCGTTTCCTCAATAGAAAACGGTTTCCAGAAATCGAAAGAAACAAATCCATGTGACATTGGATTGGTGTAAAAGGAACACCGGCCGAATCCATGTGAAGAGAAAATGCAGAGCGCATCTGCACGGCCACTCCAAGCCGGCGACCATGCCAAGCAGCCGGGGCTAGCTCTAGCCAGAGTTGAAGAATCAAGAACTCAGGACTACTAGTACGGTAGGCGATGCAGGAGAGAACGAAGAAGGTCGGATCCGGATGATATCGGCCGTGTAGGTATAAGCATCGTCGGGGCCGGGAAGAAGAAGTACTCGTAGCAGGAAGAAGAGATCGAGGAACTGGAAGAATGGCAGGCGGGCGAGGCGCGAGGACCTCGGTGGTGTCCGCTCGGGCCATCAGCTTGACTCCTCTCGTCCTCCTCCGGGCTTCCGAGCCTCGACGGATGCCAGCGGCCGGCGGCAACCCTCGCGTGAGAATAGCGTCATCGTCGTCGCAGCGATGCAGCGGGGGCGGGGCGGAGGGCAGCGTACGTGCCCATATATATAAGACAATCTAGTTGGCCCGTCCTCTTCCGGGGCCCCAGGGTGAGCCCGGCACCAGGCTCGATCTGTAGCTGAAGGCGCCTTTGATGAGCCGTTGAGCCCCCAGCAGTACCAGTGGTACCGAACGAGTGATGATACGTACAGTGCTCCTACTAGTACTACCCAAGTCATGTGACATGTGGGCCCCAAAAAGGGCGGACTGAGCAATTATCAGGCGTGGTACACACTAAAGGCCTTGTTTAGATGGAGGTTGGAAAGAGAGTGTAAAGTCCTATAGCACTTCGTTTGTTTGTGGTAAATATTGTCCAATTGTGGTCCCAATCCAGCCAAAAAGATTCGTCTCGTGATTTACAACCCAACTGTGTAATTAGTTATTTTTTTTATTTATATTTAATGCTATTTACATGTGGGAAACAATTTATGAGAGGAGAGAGATTGGAAAGTCCTGTAGCACTTCGTTTGTTTGTGGTAAATATTGTCCAATCGTGGCCCAACTAGGCTCAAAAGATTCGTCTCGTGATTTACAACCCAACTGTGTAATTAGTTATTTTTTTTATTTATATTTAATACTATTTATATGCGGGAAACAATTGATGTAAGGAGAGAGAGTGGAAAAACTTGCATGTAACTAAACAAGGCCTAAAGTAGAGAAATCAGTGAGCAGAAGATCCCAATCCCACGCTTCCAGCTACTAGTACCACCCGTAGGCAGCTAATAGTAGCCGGGGCCCCCAGCGAAACCTGTCAATCACTCATCATTCACGGGTCCTCCTGGTCCCCCGACCGCTACCACCAAGCGGGCCCACATGTAGGTAGGTCCAGCTAGGTTGGTCCCATGGACCAGAACTGGCATCTCTTCGTGAGGGCGGACGGGCCCCACGCTACCACAGTCAGAGCCACCAAGTTCTTGGCAAGATGGCGAGCGGGCCCCTGGCTGCCACGGGATTGGGCCGCGGGGTCCGCAATAATGTCGCGGCGGTGGGGCCCGGCGCGGCCGTGACGCACGCTGCCGCGAGATAGATAGGATCGCGCGGGGGCGCCGCGCCGGTGGTGTGGTGGGAATGGATTCGGCGGCGACCGAGCCATCTGCCGCGCCGGCGGGCCTCCCATTGGACGCCGCGGATCAGGGGACCTCGGGTCATCGTCGAAGCGTTGAGAGGAGCCGGCCTTGCCTAGCGACGGCATGCGGTCCGGCCGACGGCCGTCACGGTCAGGTTAACGGCTTCGGACAGCGATCCTTTTTGTCTGGTCGCTGGTCGATAAACGTGACCAAGAATTGCCATACCTCTTCCGGTTATTTATCTCATGAAACATGCGTCGTATACAGGCTAGTACAGTAGACCACGTGCCACGAACGTCCCTGGCACGACACCAAGGTTTTAGCGGCCTGGTGTCCTAACCTTCGTCCCTAAATAACTATTACTCGTATCCAAATCTAGAAATGCAAATAATCGTGGACAGAGAGAGTATTGTTTATTCGCAAAAAAAAATAACTATTACTGTTGATGTGCATATCGCAAGTTTGACTCAATTTATATAAAATACATATAATATTATAAATTTATTAAAATACTAAATTTAAGACGATTCTAATAAGTATTAATACCTTCTAATATATTTAGTAGTAGACATTTTTCAGAAAATGACAAAGATCAATATTTATAGACAGAGAGAGTAGTTCGGAGGCTAGGCAAGTACTGTATGTTGCTACAGCACTACTATTGTGTTTCACCGTGAGAAATATCCACAAAGCCTCACCTGCACCGCCACTGCTCCTCTTTTGTGTGTGTTCGATACTACTTCTTCCGTTTTAAATTATAAGTCACTTTGATTTTTTTTGGTTTATCTATTTTCATATTATTATATCTATACATAGTAAAATAGATGTACCAAAAAAATTCAAAATGACTTATAATTTAAAAAACGAAGGGAGTAGTAAATTGTCCAAGTATAGGCACACTATGTACGAAACAAATTTTACTATGACTAGCTCTACCTTTGCATAGGCGCTAATACTCTGTTGGTTCCAAATTATAAAATATTTTTATTTTTTAGATATATTGTATTTATTAAATATCTTAGCATAACATATGTCGGTGCTAGAACCGGTGGCCCCGCCCCCGACGAGTGAATTTGTGGTGCGTGTTCCCTCCTCCTGGATGGTGTACAAGATGGACACAAGGATTTATACTTGGTTCGGGCAAGGAAGGCCCTACGTCCGGTGAGGGTGAGAGGGTACTTGTATTATCTTGCACCTAAGTGTTCGTAGGTAGGGTGTACAAGCGGTGAGAGAGAGGAGCCGGTCCCAAGTCTCGTGATGGTTGAATGGCCGGAGTGCGCCTATGTCAACCCGTCCCCGTCTACGGGCCCCCCCTCCCCTTTTTATAGCCGCAAGGGAGTGGCCTGGGGCTTACAAAGAGTTGGCGTGCGTGGGAAGCTGCTCTTCCCTCCCAGTCACGACCTTGGAGTCGCCGCCATCTGTGCCAAGGCCCCGACGTGGGCTTTGGCACGGGGCGCCGCACCGCAGACATGGGCGTGGTTGTGAGGGGTCGCATCCCCTGTCCCATGCCAACGGAAGAAGTGGGCGTCCCTGTAGAGATCGTCGGAGAGGGGGGGGGCGTGTCCGCCCCCCTGCACTCAGTAGCTCGACCCGCCTTGACTCAGGGCCCCTGGAGGGCCTCGCCCCTCTGTGCCGTACATGATGTGGTTGGCACAGGGGGAGAGCCGTCATTATGACAATCGCCGCCCACCCCGGGCTCGAAAAACCCGGGAGGGACTATTGCTTTGACCGGCGCCCCACTTGGCCCGACCCCCTTACGGAGGATGATGCCGCTGGCGTCCCCTGGCACGGCGGCCACCGCCTTGGAGCCTCGGTGACTTGACTGTCGGGAAGATTAGGCAACACGTGCTCCACGGTGGGCGGCATGGCCTCCACTGCGAAGGATAACGCAATCGAGCCCGGCGTAAGAGCCGGGATGGGACGGCTCCCATCCTCTGCCATCGACAAGCACTTTGTGGGAAGGCGGGGGGTGGTGGTTATTTGAGTCGGAGGCCTGGTTTGACCCAGGAAGTACGGCGCGACCTCGGCCGACCGAGGCCCTGTCCGCCCGAGGGGCTCGGTGAGGGCGGAGAAACGGACTTCCGGAGGCCCCAGTGGGGGGGGCTCGGGCGGGACGGAGAAAGTGGAGACCCGCCGTCGGGCGGACGGAGAGCGGAAGTCCGCTGAGGCCCCAGCCGTGGGGGGCTCGGGCGGGACGGCGGCACTCGCCCGAGCCCCTGCGGGGGGTGGGCTCGGACGGAGCGGAGGTTGGGCGTTTTGCCGTGGCCCAGTCCCGAAGAGAGAGGCCTGCCGGGCCGCGTTTTGCGTTTTGTTGGGCTTTCTTTAGGGGCCGTTATTTTTGGTCCCCGACGGTGGCCCCGAGCCTCAAGGAGTGGGTGCACTCGTTAGAGGCTGGAGCGGCATCGCCTTGGTTGCAAATGTCTCACTCTGCGGGGTCTTGCGAAGCCCCTTTACGGGGTGTAGCCTTCCAGGCCTCGGAGGAGAATGGAGGACTCCCCGGGGCTTGTAGTTGGATCGCACGGTGTGGTTTGTGGTTGTCTCGGGGCCGTGCTTTCAGTGGGGCGCCGGCGCATCTCCGCCGGTGTAGCCCCGAGGCCTCGGAGGAGCATGTGCTCGTCCGAGGGTCTTGTACGTGTCTTTGTGGTGAAACGATTCGTGGCGCCGAGCCCCCCCTGCCCGTCGGCTTGTCCGGGGTTCGGAAGAGTGTGTTAGGGCGTCTTCCCGAACCGGCTCGCGCGTTGGGGAAAGTCCCCAGCCCTCGCGTCGAGGGGGGAGCCGGTTGGTGCTTGGTCGTTGGTTTTACGCACCTCGGCGTCCTTCCGCGAGGGAGGAGGGTGGACCTCATCGTGCTATCGTCGACGAGTGTCGAACACGACCGATCCGGTGAGCTATTAACGGGTGGATCCGAGTGAACCGCACCTGCCCCCATTCGCTAGGGGTTGGCCCGGCCCGGAGGCCCGGTTCATAAGAGTCGGTATGTATGCCCGGGGCTCGGTCCGTCCGTCGCCGGTCCCAGGGCTTGATGCACTCCAGCGTGGGATCCCCCTACTGCTCGGCTGCCATGCCGGGCCTCGGATGCCGCCCTAGGACGGCCCCGGCTTGCGTGGGGCTAGGCTGTTTGAGGCGTCCCCGAGCTGCTCCCCCACTCTGTTGCCTCGAGGGCGGTCTGTCGAACCCCGAGATGGGGCAGCCTCCGTTCCTATACAGGCCGTAAATGGGCCGTCGCCTGGCTCCTTCATGGAGAAGGAAAACCGCCGTTTCGCCTCGTCGTGGGCCTTTCCAGGCGGCGGCGCGGGATGTGGGCGCCCCGGGAGGTGGCGGGCCCCACCCCCCCGTTGTGGCGATTCTTGCTGCGCGTGTGGTCGTGGGCCCCACGGTGGATGTGATGCGCTTGGCGCTGCGGTTTCCACTGTGGCCACGCGCGTGGCGGTCCGAGTCTTGCGCCCGGATCTTTGTCTTGGCGGGCGGGTCGTGCGGCCAGCGTGCGGTGCGCCGGACCGATGTGGGCGTGGCCGTTGGTGTGCCGTCGCCTTGGGTCGCCAAGGTGTGTAATCGATTACGGTGTATCGTGGATTGATACGCTAGCTTAATGCAAAGAAGGGAAACGCGGGTATAAGTACACCTTGCGGCGGCCGCGTCGCCTTCCCTCTCGCCTTCCTCGCCTCTGCTTCCACCTCTGTTCTCTCCGCCATTGCCGCCTGTTCGAGCGCCGAGGGAGAAAAAAGGGAGCGGGGGAGAGAGAAAACTTTGCTGCACCCGCCCGCCTGCCGTTGCCATGGCGTCGAGGCCCGAGATCATCGGGCGTGGAGGAGTGGGAGACGAGCTCCGTGATGATGCTGCGGGCGCTGGTGGCGCTGGTGGGGAAGGGGCTTCTACGCCCCCGCACCGGCGAGACCACGCCCGGAGTGGATTGTCCCGCCGGCCGACCACTGTCCCAGCCGCCTCGGGGATACGTCGTGAGCTTCACGGCATTCTATGAGAACGGGTTCGGGATGCCGGTGGGTCGGTTCCCCGAGGGCCATCCTTGAGTACTATGGCCTGGAGCTGCAGAACCTCAATCCCAACTCCATCACGCATCTGGCGGTGTTCGTCGCCCTATGTGAGGGCTTCCTCGGGGTCGAGGCCCATTGGGACCTCTGGCTCCATTTCTTCGAGGGCGCCCTCTACTTCAAGGGCGTTGAGGAGGGGAAGAGGGACGGCCCGCCGCCGGCGGGCGGCTGCATACTGCAGCCTACGGTCTCGCCACCGAGATTCGTACATCCCGGCGGCTTCGCCTCCTCCAACCGCGGTTGGCGCGCGAAGTGGTTCTACCTCCGGGAACGAGTCCGGCCACCCGCCCGCTTACACCGGAAGGTGTTCCACGCGAGCCCGCGAGGTGGAAGGAGGAGGTAGTCCCGGGAAGATCATTCCACTTTGAGAAGGCGTTCCGCGCCTTGAAGACGCTGACCAAGAAGGGGTTGGACGCGTCAGTTGTCATCGCCGCCTTCCACAGACGGCGAGTTCTGCCCCTCATGCATAGGCGGCCCTGCCTGTTTGACATGGTGGAGGGCAGTCCGTGGGCCGGAGCGAGGATGTCGTCCGTCGACCTCGAGCACGACGAGATCGTCGATCGGACCAAGAAGGCGGCGGCGGTGACGGACGTCTCCAACCTTTACAAGGTTGCGATGCGCCCCCCACCCGAACGCCATCTCCGTGGTGAGTCACTGCGGCCGTCTTGGTTGGTTGTTGTTTGCCTCCTCCCCTTTATCCTCATCTTGCTCTTTTTAAATCGCGAGGGATTGGCCGGGAATGAAAGCGTCCAAGCCCCCCATCTCCGCGGAGAAAGAGAAGAACAAGGCCCTCGCGAGAAGCGAGAGGGAGAAGAAGAAGAAGAAGTCGGACGGGGAATGTCCGCAAGCGGCATCGAGCGGCGTGAGCTGACAAGCTGGCGCTGAAGCGGATGAGGGACTCCCCGAGAGCCAACCCCCTCGACACCACCGGCGATGACGATGATGAGGATGACGAGGGGGGAGGATTACGACTTCCTTGGCTTCATGGAGGGAGAGGCCGAAGGAGTCGTCGGCTCGCCCCCCGGTCCTCGGTGATGCGCCGCGAGGCGGGCAATGGAGGAGGTCGGCCACGGGCCTCGGCCTCGGCGTCTCCCTGAGCCGAGGCTGCGTGTTGAACCCGGGGCCGCATCGTCCTCTCCCAAGAGAGGGTGGTCGCCGTGGCCGTTGGAGGGGCCGCCGCCCGCACTTCATTCCGCCCGAGGCCACGGGCTGGGGCGGCCGGAGATGTGACCCCGTCGGGAGGGATGAGGCCCCTCCTGAGTCGTCCCCGCCGACCAGCCCGGTCGGGCGGGACAAGAACCCGGGGCCGCCTAAGGCGCGGCGACGAGGACCACCGAGGGTGAAGCCAGCGGGCCTCGCTGAGAGCGGCGGCGGCGAGAGGGCCGGCACCTATGCCCCATGACTCAGTCGCGCGGGCCGAGACACCTCAAGTCGAACCCCGACGAGCGGCTCCGGCAAGCCCGTTACCCGGCCGCTGGTCGGCGGGTGAGCATCTCTCCCTCTTTAAGTCTTCCATTGTTTTTGTTTCGTTTCTTCCTCGCGAAGTCGACCTCCTTGCCACCGTAGCCAAAAGCGCAAAGATCGCCCCGTTCCAGCACCGCTTGCTCAGCGTAAGCGGTGAGGCGGCAAGCCGGGTCGGCGAGTGCCACCGCTGCCCCGGCAAGTTGGCGGTGTTACCGACGACCGAGGGAGAGGCGGTGGAAGCGCCGTTGACCAAGGAGCCACCCCCTAGCCGTGACGGAGAGAGGCGCGGGCGCCCGATACGAGGCCTTGGCGACGCTGCCGCGGAAGCCGTGGCCTTGGCGCTGCCCGTGACCACGGCCGACATGGCCATGGAGGAGCGGGCGCTGTCCCGCCCCTAGGCCACGCCATGACGCAGAGGTGGTGGAGATCCCCTCCTCGGAGGAGACTGCCCCCATGCGGGTTGAAGGGGTGGCCGTTGCGGACACGGCTTCCTCCGGTGGCGATCGTGCGGGGCCGCCGACGCGGCGCCCGCCGAGGGGTCCTCGAGGGGAGGTGGTTCGCTTTTGGCGAAGCTCCGGGAGGGGCCGCCACGGATCATCTGGACGGACCGCCGGGACCGGGGGCCAGCCGATCTATGTGCTTGGACGACGCCCCTGAGCGCGCTCGGTGGGAGCAGAGGCGGGCACGTCGTTGGTCGGGCCGGCGACTGCCCCCGTGCTCGCTCGCCGATCTTCTCAAGGACCTCCCCGAAATGTTGAAGGTATTACAAATGCTCGAAACCCTTACCTTAACACGGGTGCCCTGAGATGGCTAACTCGCTGGTTCCGATTGTCGTAGGACTGGCAAAGTTCTCCCGGGAGAAGTCGCGGCCCTCAGAGGGCTGGCCTCGACGAGGCGCTCCACCTTCAGCCGGGCAGAGGCAAACCGGCCGCGTGCCGAGTTAGTCGCCCGGAACGAAGAGAACGCCGACCTCCGCCTCCTTGTCGCTGACTGGGCCGAGGCCTCCGAGGGTCGGAAGCGCTCGTCGGAGCCTCGACCGGCCCGGCCGAAAAAGGAGGTGATGAGGACGGCGCTTGTCGAGTCGTCCGACACCATTGGGACGTTGACAGAGAACCCGTGAACATGGAAACCGATCACCAAATTCTATGTCAATGATGTCACCATGATGCGGGCCGAGCTTGGTCAAGCGAGCCGAACGAGGCCATCAGGCTCGAGGTGCAGTGGGCGGAGGAGGTGGTGCAAACGGAAGGTAAGTCTTATGTTTGGGCGCCCATATCCTTGCTTCGCCGCCGAGATTGACCCTCGGCGAATGCGAGCCGAGGAAGAAGTCGCCGGAGCAGCGGGCGGCCCTTTGTCGCGGCCAGCAGTACTTCCTCGGCGCAGGCGAGCTCGACGCCCGAAGAAGAAGGTCGGAGCCGCTTTGCACGGCAGTCGCCGAGGCCGGGCGAGCCCGCCCGGCGCAAGCCCGCTGGGCCGCCTGGAGGCGTTGCCTGACAAGTGGAGGCGCGCGTCCGCGCCGCCCTTCCGGCCCGGCCGGGACCGGGGTGTCGCACACCACAGCGATGACCCTCTCCCACTACGACCTCGACCTCCCCAAGATTTCCGAGGGGCTCGTTGTCGCCGAGGACGAGGAGGGTCATGAGGGAGAGGTATTTGCCGAGCTGCTCCATCGGGCCAAGAAGCTACGTCCGCGGCCTGGGCACTTCCTGACGGCTATCCTCCCCGGTGTTGCCGAAGGGGCCGACACCGCAGTGCCGACGCCCGAGGCCGGAGGGGGGGGTCGGATGCCCCCCGTGAATCACTGTAATTCGGGCCGAGTGTGCCCGTAAAAAAACTTGATTAGTATTTTGTTTTTTACGTGTCGTCTAAGACTTTGGCCCGTCGAGGCCTTATGTTTCTTATCTTGACTCTTTTCGTTATCTCTGTGTTTCCCTTCCGTGGTGCTCGTTACTTAGTCGTGCGGGGGGGGAGCTTTGCGGCCGTGAGTCGCCCTTTAGCCGAAGGTAGGGATCGAGTTGATTGTCACGGTCCGTTGCCTTTTCGCAATGAGTGACTTCCCAGCGAGGCTCGGAGTCCCCTTTTTGGCCGAGGGCTGCAAGCGGAGGTACCGTGGCGCTCGGGCGTAGGTGGCCTCGGGCTCGGCCGCCTCGGCCTCGGGGTGACTCCAGTCGTGCCCTTAACTAAATACACGAGACCTTCCGGGAACATAGAGTCTACGAAGAATAGCCGGGGAAAACGAAAAGGATTTTCGCGGGGTGCTTTTCGGGGAGGGGTTCCCCCTTTCTAGCCCCCGAGGGAGGCTTGGTTTTGGTAAGACAAAACCAAGTCTCACTGAGTCCTATTGGGGAAAAAATGCTATGTCTTGGGGAAACGCCCAAGGACTTGGTGTTTATTAACGAAATGTACAAAGCGTATGTACAATGCTTGGAATTTTAAGGGTAAAAGCGACGTAGCTGTTGGATGTTCCAAGCGTTGTTGAGGACTTCGCCCGGCCGTTGGCGAGCTTGTGCGTGCCGGCTTGAGGACTTCGGCGATGATGAAGGGCCCTTCCCAAGGCGGCGTGAGCTTGTGGCGCCCTCTGTTGTCTTGGCGGAGACGGAGCACCGTGATCGCCTTCCCCGGAGATCTCGGACCCGGACCCGGCCGGTCGTGGTAGCGTCGGAGAGACTGTTGGTATCTTCTTGAGTGTAGAAGGGGCGGCGTCCCCTAGCTTCCTCGAGCGTGTCCAGGCGAGTCCTCCCGAGCCACTTGGTTTCGTGCCTCGTCGTAGGCCCCGAGCCTTAGGGACCCAAACTCCAAGTCGGTGGGCAGCATGGCCTCGGCACCGTATACTAGGAAGAAAGGCGTAAACCCCCGTGGCTCGGCTTGTCGTCGTCCCGAGGCTCCGGAGGACCGAAGGGAGTCCCTCGAGCCACCTTTTGCCGAACTTGTTGACCTTATTGAAGATCCGAGGCTTCAGGCCCTTGCAAGGTATCATCCCGTTGGCCCGCTCCACTTGCCCGTTCGTGCAGGGGTGCGCAACGAGACCGACGATGCGTATCGGTGCTCGTCGCGAGAAGTTTCAAAACTTCGCCCCGTGAACTGGGTGCCATGGTCGGTGATGATGGAGTTTGGGACTCCAAACGATGGGTGATGTCGGTGAAGAAGAGCACCGCTGCTCGGACCGAATGTTGGTGACGGGCGCGCCTCGATCCACTTGGAGAACTTGTCGATGGCGACGAAGCGGATGAGTGAAGCCCCGGGCGCCTTCTTGAGGGGTCCTACAAGGTCCAGTCCCCATACGGCGAAAGGCCATGTGATTGGGATGGTGCGGAGGGCCCGGCCGGCGAGTGCGTCGACGCGCGTGTAATGCGACACCCCTCGCAGTGCGTACCACCTTGGTGGCGTCGCTACCGCGATCGGCCGATAGAAACCCCGCTTGGGAGGCGCTGCCCGACAGGGAGGCGGGGGGGCGGCGTGGTGGCCGCACACTCCGGCGTGGATCTTGCGAGCGAGGGCGGGCCGTCTCTGATCGTGATGCATCGCTGCGGGACTCCCCGAGGGGCTTCGCTTGTAGAGCTCGTCTTCGGCGGCGACGAAGGATTTCGCTCTTCTCGCGATGCGCTGGCTCGGTTGAAGTCCTCGGGGAGGATGCCTCGGACAATCCGGTCGAGTGCGGCTCTCTCCGTCCGGCTCGAGGCTGGCCTCGGTCTCCCTCGTCGATCTCCATGACCTCGGCAGGCTTGCCGGGAGCGCCTTGAAGCGGGGGACCTCGGGGCGTAGAAGGGACCTCGGATGACTTCCCGGCCCCCATCGGGGGTCGGACGTTCCTCAAGGCCTCTTCCCGCCCACCGAATGTGATGGAGGGGAGCCGAGAGGTCTTGGGTGAAAGGCGTCGGGAGGAACCGGGGTTCTTCCGGCGGCGATCTTGGCAAGTTCGTCGGCGGCCTCGTTGTACCTTCCGGACGGACGTGGTTGAGCTCGAGGCCGTCGAACTTGTCCTCGGGCGCGCCGCGCTTTGCGTCTGGCGTCCATCTTGGGGTCGTGGCAGCTTGAGTCCTTCATGACTTGATCGATGACGAGCTGCGAGTCGCCCCGAACGTCGAGGCGCTTGACGCCGAGCTCGATGGCGACCTTCAACCCGTTGAGCAGGCCTTCGTACTCTGCCATATTGTTTGACGCTGGGAAGTAGAGGCGGATCACGTACGCATGTGTTCCCCGAGGGGAAGACGAAGAGGAGGCCGGCGCCCGGCTCCGGTCTTCATCGAGGGACCCGTCGAAGTACATCGTCCCAAAGATTCTCGCCTGGAGCTGCGGTGGCGGTAGGCCGGGTGTCACGTCCACTCTGAGGAAATCGGCCAAGACTTGGGACTTGATGGCCTTCCTGGGCGCGTAGGAGAGGGTCTCTCCCATGAGCTCGACGGACCACTTGGCGACCCGTCCCGAGACCTCCCGGTTCTGGAGGATCTCTCCCAACGGGAAGGAAGAGACCACCGTCACGGGGTGGGCGTCGAAGTAGTGCCGGAGCTTGCGCCGCGTCAGGACTACCGCGTAGAGGAGCTTCGAATCTGCGGGTAGCGGATCTTGGTCTCGGACAACACCTCGGCCGATGAAGTAGACCGGCCTGCGGACCCGCGGCCGGCCCTCCTCCCACGTCTCTCGACGACGATGGCCGCGGCCCGACCACCCAGGTGGTCGCAGCGGCGTAAAGAGGAGAGGTTCTCCTTCGGCGGGCGGGGCGAGGATCGGGCGCCGGTGAGGGCGGCTTTGAGCTTGTCGAGGGCCTCCCGGGCCTCGGAAGTCCGGGAGAAACGCTCGGATTTTCTCGGGAGGCGGTGCACGAGGGGCAAACCCTTTTCGCCGAGCCGTGAGATGAAGCGGGCCGAGGGCCGCAAGACAGCCATGACTCGCTGCACGCCCTTCAGGTCCTTGATCGGCCCCATGCTCGTCACCGCGGTTACCTTCTCCGGGTTGGGCTCGATGCCGCGCTTGGAGACGATGAACCCAAGAAGCATGCCTCGGGGGACCCCGAAGACGCACTTCTCGGGATTGAGCTTGACGCTCTTGGGCTGCAAGACACCGAAAAGCGATCTTGAGGTCGAGAAATAAGGTCGTCGGCCTTTTTTGTCTTGACCACGATGTCGTCGGCGTAGGCCTCTACGGTCTCGCCCGATGTGGTCGCCGAAGACGCCCCTGCATGCATCGCCGATACGTGGCCCTGCGTTCCTGCGCCCGAAGGGCATCGTCACGTAGCGTTACATGCCGAAGGGGGTGATGAAGGGCGTTGCGAGCCGGTCGGACTCCTTCATCCTTATTTGGTGGTAGCCGGAGTAAGCATCAAGGAAGGATAAGAGCTCACACCCCCGAGGTGGAGTCGACTATCCGATCGATGCGTGGTAGAGGAAAAGGGACTTTCGGACATGCTTTATTTAAACTAGTGTAGTCTACACACATCCTCCACTTCCCACTCTTTTTCCTAACCATTACAGGATTAGATAGCCACTCGGGGTGGAACACCTCCTTGATGAATCCGGCCGCCAAAAGCTTGTTCACCTCCTCGCCGATGGCTCTGCGCTTCTCCTCGTCGAATCGGCGCAGACGCTGCTTCACCGGTCTGGACCCGGCCCGGATATCAAGGGAGTGCTCGGCGACATCCCTCGGAATGCCTGGCATATCCGAGGGACTCCACGCGAAGATGTCGATGTTCGCGCGAAGAAAGTCGACGAGCACGGCCTCCTATTTAGGGTCGAGGGAGTCACAGATCTTCACCGTCTTGCCGGACGAGGTGGAGGGGTCAAGTGGAACCTCCCTCACCCCGTCGGACGGCTCGAAGGCGCCGGCGTGGCGCTTGGAATCGAGAGCCTCGGAGACGGCCATGGCCTCGGCGTGCTCGATGGCCTCCACGTCGCAGTTGAACGCGTGCTCGTAGGAGGAGCCAATGGTGATGACGCCGTTGGGGCCCTCATCTTGAGGAGGAGATACGTGTAGTTGGGGACCGCCATGAACTTCCACGTCTGCGGGACGTCCGAGGATGCCGTGGTAGGTTCCCCGGAAGTCGACCACGTCGAAGGTGATGACCTCCTTGCGGTAGTTCGATGGCGTTCCGAAGACGACGGGGAGATCGATCTGCCCGAGGGGCCAAGCACGCTTGCCTGGCACGATGCCCCGGAAGGGGAGTTGGAAGGTCGGAGGTGCGGGGCGCTCCATCCCAGCCCCGGCCGAGGGTGTCGGAGTAGAGGATGTTGAGGGCGCCGCCCGCCATCCATCGATACCTTGGTGAGCGAGCGTTGCCGACTTACGGGATCCACCACGGCGGGTATCTCCCGGGGTTCGGCACGTAAGGCGGGTGGTCGTCGATGCCATAGGTGATGGCGTCGGTCGACCACGGCAGTGTACCGCGGCGTGGCGGGCGTGCCGAGAACACCTCCCGGCGCTCGCGCTTGATCGGCGCGGGGAGAAGTTCGCCGACTGCCCGCCGATGATAATGAAGACATCATGAATCTTCGGGGAAGCCGTCGTCCTCGCCTCCGCCTCTTTCTCCTTCTTCTTCTTGTCCTCGGGGCGGGGGGCTTGGTAGAGTAGAACCGCGAGGCCAAGTCACACTCCCCATGGTGTGCTTGACGGGGAACTTGTGGAAGGGGCACGGCTTCTTGAGCAGATCATCGAATGCCCCGGGCCCCGGGGACCTCGGGGTGCTGCGGTCGGCCGCGGCGACGAAGCTCATCCTCGGAGCCCTCCTCTTTCTTGCCTTGCTTCCCCCCTCCGCTTGCCCCTCTTGTTCTTCTTGGCGTTGCGGGTTCTTCGCTCCCTCTGCTCCTTCATCCTTCTGCTTTCCCCTATCGCTGGCACCGCGGAAGATGGCCCCCACCGCTTCCTCGCCGGAGGCGAAGTTGGTAGCCACCTCGAACAGCTCATTTGCGGTGGAGGGCATCTTCCGGCCCAGCTCGTGGACCAACTCCTTGCAGGTCGTCCCGTCTAGGAAGGCGCTGATAAGGGCGGCACCGGCCACGTTGGGCAGCTCGGTGCACTTCTTGGAGAAGCGGCGAATGAAGTCACGGAGTGACTCGTCGGGCTTCTGGCGGCAGCTGCGGAGGTCCCAGGAGTTCCCAGGGCGCACGTATGTGCCCTGGAAGTTCCCTACGAAGACTTTAACCAGGTCGCCCCGGTCGTAGATCGTCCGGGGCGGGAAGGTGCTCCAGCCGGGCCCCGAAGCGGCGTCGCCCAGATGGAGAGGAAGGTTGCGGATGATGAGTCTGTCGTCATCCGCCCCCCCAGCGGCGAGCCAAGCGGTAGTCGTTGAGCCAAACCTCGGGGTTCGTTTCTCCCGAGTATTTGGCGAGGTTGGCAGGCTGGCGGAACCGGAACGGGAACCGAGCGCTGCGGATTGCCCGGCTGAAGGCGCGGGGCCCCGGGGTCCGCGTCGTCGCCAGTCCTCGTCGATGTCGCGTCGGCCACCTGGCGGCGGTCGATCGCGTTCATCCGCGCTCGCGCTTCCTCACGGCGTTGCAGCGTCGTCGCCGTCGTCGAGGGCTGCCGCGGTTGTCTGGATGCGCTCGCGGCCGGCCTTCGCGAGATCACAGTGGGCCTCGCCTCGCGCTCCTCCCCGGGATGCCCGCGGGTTCCTCGTCCTTCGGCGCGAAGGCGTGGGCTGAGCTCTCGGCTTGTTGGGCGCGCGGGTGGTCTCAATGTAGCCCGCATCTCGTCGCGGATGCGGCGTCCTTGGAGTTGAGGGCTCGGCATCGCTCGGAGGAGCATGGCCGCGGCGGCGGCGTTAGCTTGCACGCTGGAAGATGGGAGGTTGCTGCCTCCCACGTCGTTGGCGATCCTTTCGTGGGCGTCGCGGGCGTGCTGGGTGCCTTGAGGCTCGGGTTGGCGGCTTGCGGTTGTTGCCTTTCGAGCGCGCCTATCTTACGCTGTGGGCGAAGGCGGTCGTGGTCGAGCTTGGCCCTGAGGTCGCGGATCTGCGGCGGTGTGCGCGGCAGCGGCTCCCGGGCGTGGCGCCGGGTCCTCCGCTCTTGGTGTTGCTACGGTCGGTGGGGTCCGCTGCTCTGGCCCGGTGGAGCGGAGCCGCTTGGATCCACTGGGGTCGTAACCACCGGAGCGGGCCTGGCGGTGTGCTGGGGTCGCGATCCTTTGGCTTCGTTGTCGGCTTGCCGCGGCCTGCCGGCGCGAGGTCACGAACCTCCACGTGGAAGCACTCGCGCGTCGGGTCGTACATATCGTCTGGGGTCGGTCGGGGTGCCGAAGGCGAAAGCGTGCTCGGGATGAACCCCCAGGCTCCGTATTCTCGAGGTGGCGTCGGATCGGGTGGGTGTAGCGCGTCTTGGGAGTGGCGTCGCCGCTCCTCTGCCGATCGATCGTACTCCTCGAAGGCGTGGACCGATCCGTCGGGATGTCCCGCGGAGCTGCCCGTGTGGGCGCGGCGTCGTGGACGCCTCCTCAGCTCCCATGGCGGGTGGAGACCAACGCTGCGCTGTGGCGGCGGCATTGACCAAGCCAAGCCAACGGGCGTGGTGGCGACGCCGGCCGGCGCCTGCGGCGTCGCCCGATTCTGGCCCCAGCGAGGTCCTCCTCCCGATCCGTTGGCGTCGTCGAGGGAGTCCGCCTTGCGCGGCGCGTCGTGCGCCACGGCGCCTCTGCGCCCGGGCGGGAAGGATCCGCCGGAACCGCGTCGGGGTCCCTCGACCCCGATCGGGAGGAGTTCCATGTCAAAAGCGACCCCGGTCGACACGAACTCAAGCTCACCGAATCGGATCGGGGGTCCCCTGCTCCAGCCGGGTGGAGGAGAGAAGAGTCGAGGTCGAAACGCCCGAGAAGCGTCGTCGCGTCATTGGCCATCCGGAAGTCCAGGCGGGAAAAGAGATAAAACACGCACAGACCCCTACAGGCGCGCTAACTGCCGGTGCTAGAACCGGTGGCCCCGGCCCCGACGAGTGAATTTGTGGTGCGTGTTCCCTCCTCCGGATGGTGTACAAGATGGACACAAGGATTTATCTTGGTTCGGGCAAGGAAGGCCCTACGTCCGAAGGAGGGTGAGAGGTACTTGTATTATCTTGCACCTAAGTGCTCGTAGGTAGGGTGTACAAGCGGTGAGAGGGGAGCCGGTCCCAAGTCTCGTGATGGTTGAATGGCCGGAGTGCGCCTATGTCAACCTTTGTCCCGTTTCTCGGTCCCCGCCTCCCCTTTTATAGCCGCAAGGGAGTGGCCGGGGCTTACAAAGAGTTGGCGTGCGTGGGAAGCTGCTCTTCCCTCCGGGTCACGGCCTTGAGTCCGCCGCCATCCTGTGCCAAGGCCCCGACGTGGGCTTTGGCACGGGGCGCCGCACCGCAGACATGGGCGTGGTTGTGAGGGGTCGCATCCCCGTCCCCGTCAACGGAAGAAGTGGACGTCCCTCGTAGAGATCGTCGGAGGAGGCCGGGGGGGGCGTATCCGTCCCCCTCGCATCACGCCAGTAGCTCGACCCGCCTTGACTCCGAGGCCCGGAGGGCCTCGGCTCCTGTTGCCGTACATGATGTGGTTGGCACAGGTGGAGAGCCGTCATTATGACAATCGCCGCCCCACCCCGGGCTCGAAAAACCCGGGAGGGACTATTGCTTTGACCGGCGCCCCACTTGGCCCGACCCCCCTTTACGAGGATGATGCCGGTGACGTCCCCTAGGCACGGCGGCCACCGCCTTGGAGCCTCGGTGACTTGACCTCGTCGGGAAGATTAGGCAACACGGTGCTCCACGATGGGCCGGCATGGCCTCCACTGCGAAGGATAACGCAATCCCGAGCCCGGCGTAGAGCCGGATGGGGCGGCTCCCCATCCTCGCCATCGACAAGCACCGTGGGAAGGCGGGCGGTGGTTATACGTCGAGTCGGAGGCCCGGTTTGACCCCGGGAAGTGCGGCGACCCGTCCAAGCCCGGCCCGCCAGGGCTCGGGTGAGGGCGGAGGCGGAACTTCCCGTCCGAGGCCCCGGTGGGGGGCTCGGGGCGGGACGGAGGAGACCCGCCCGAGGCCCCGGCCGGTGGGGGGCTCGGGGCGGGGACGGAGAGTGGAGACCCCCCCCGTCGGGGCGGGACGGAGAGGCTGGAAGTCCGCCCGAGGCCCCACTTTGGGGGCTCGGGGGCGGGACGGAGACCAGCACTCGCCCGAGCCCTCTCTGGGTGGGTGGGCTCGGACGGGACGGAGGTCGGACGTTTGCCGTGGCCCGATTCGAACAAATGAGAGGCCTGGCTGGGCCGCGTTTTTGCGTTTGTTGGGCTTTCTTTAGGGGGCCGTTATTTTGGTCCCCGATAACATATATCTATATTATATATAGCAAAAACTATGTATCCGAAAAAGCTAAAACATCTTATAATCTAGTATAACGGATTGAGTAGTAGTCATTTTAGTTGCTCGACTATCACCAGAATCGGTGTTTGGATGGGCAGGGCAAAACTTTTGCCCTGTCCCATCGAATTTAGTTACACATATATGGAGTATTAAATGTAGTCGAAAAAAATAACTAATTACACAGATTACGATAACTTTGCGAGACGAATCTTTTAAGCCTAATTAATCCATGATTTGACAATGTGCTGCTACAGTAAACATTTGCTAATGACGGATTAATTATACTTAAAAAAAATTTGTCTCATGATTTCCTGATGAGTTCTGTAATTTGTTTTTTATTAGTATTTAAAATCCCCTTCCGACATCCCTCCGACATTTCGATGTGACACAAAAGTGAACTTTTTCCACACCATCCAAACACGATCACCTTTCGTGGAGCTCACACTGATTTTGGTCTGTGGTTATCCATGGACTATGACAAGAGATCTTTTTTAATATATCCTCTTACCGCCCTTGAAAGAAACTTGGCAAGTTGGCATGCTCCAGCGTTTTTTCATTTGTTTTTTGGACTGGCAGGATGGCATGCATGCAAGAGAGTGCATTCAATACCATCACGCGCCCGTACGGTACAGGGCCTACAGGCTGGTGGCTGCCACACGCCGCTGTGAATAATCTGCGCAACGGTGAGATAACATCATGACTGCACGACGAGCTTCGTCAGCAGTACTACTGCTACTAGTCTGCTACTGCAGGTAGAAGCGATAGCAACAGGAGCCGGCAGGGTCGCCTATTTGGGCGGGGGCTCCAGCTACGCTGGGGGTCACTGGCACATTGGCCCACCCATTCATAATGGCTCGGGGTGTGGGTTTGTTACTGGACACATGGGAAAGCTGTTGGAAGAAGGAAGATGGAATAGAGAACAGCGACGAAAGCTGGGTCCATCAAGCGGATGGGGCCCGCCCGGTCAGACGGTGCACCATTGTGGAATCCAACGCGTACGATATGCTGCGGCCAGCGGCAGGGTGGGGACATGCACGCGTTACGCGTGTGCGCGTGGGCAGTGCCGATGATCCGACTCGCCCGAGCTCCCGAGCTCCAAGGCCCAAGGGGCCAAGGGCGAGGGCCGAGAGGCCGAGGCCATCGGATCAAGTTCACGACGCCGAGCAGCAGGGTTCGTCATTCGTGGACGATGACTGTGGTATCTATCCTCCGCTCATTAATGTGGTCTCTCCATAGTGGAATCAGTCGACCACTACACGTAGTAGTACTTATGTCTCTAAAAGAGTGATTCTATAATTATTTTAAGTTAAATTTTTAAATTTTAATTAAATTTAAAAAATAAGATTTTTGATATCAAATTAATATTATTAGATTTATCATAGAATATATTTTTATAATATGCTTAATTTATATCTAAATATTGTTACCCTTTTTCTATAAAGTTAATTAAAATTAAAAAAATTTGACCGATATGATTTCTAAAAATCACTCCTTTCGAAAATGGAAGGAGTAGAAAACTGCTGCTTGATTTAGCGGTTTAGCCATCATATATGGCAGCCATAACCTGTTTTTAGTCTTTCAGTCGAGAAAACGCCATGGCAGCGGCGCCAATTTCTACCACATCTTAGATGATGTTATGCATAGTGCGTGTGGTAACGTGTGACTGCCATCCAAAATAATTCTTTATCCTCGTAACTACCGTGGGAATAGATTATTATCTAATATCATTGGTAGGACCGTTAAAGAGGGCGACCATAAAGTGCTTAGAAAGAGGCAAGGAGCCAGAGGGGACTAGCAAGGGCGTCCAAATCAGGAGGGAAGCTTAGTTTGAGTCCAGCTATCAGCCGTTTAAACAATATTTTTTTCTTACACCAAATCAACCGGCTTGTCAGCCAACTTATTTCACGAGCCGAACACGCCGTTCTACCTATCTAATGGCACTAAACCAAAATCTTTGAAACAAGTGTATGCCTAGATCCTGTTATGGTACGGTGCTTCCATGGTCTCGATGGATCCGACGGCTCGACGCGGAAGTTGTTCTTCGTTACTCCTCCCTGCTGGTACTGGTATACTCCTGCATACCTGTTGACTTGTTGCTACCTAGTACAGTCATACTCGCTGCGTTACATAGTATAGTAATGTACGTACTCTACGTTGTACGCGCGTCGTTATTGTCTTACCTACGCAAATGATGGTGCTCCTCTCGACCTTCTACTACCGTACGTGCTTGCGTTTTCCAGCCCTGAGGAAGAATCAAACAACATGTACTGTATGGTTGTATGCAGCACACAGCACAGACCACATGCTGCTTCAAAGTTCAAACTAGTACTGTTCTGAAAAAGAAAAAAGTTCAAACTAGTCTACCACTACCCCTAGTATCTACGAGTACTCCTAGTCACTACTAGTCTCCTACGCGCGGCATGATTTTCAACCGCGCGAGCCCGGCGGAGAACACGATCCGATTGCCCAAGTGCAGCCATTTGTCGTGACCGGTGGCCGCCGGTACGGCGGTGCCGACGTGCCGTGCTACCTCCAACTCAAGAAAAACACGATGACGACGACGTACTACTGTACTACTCAATCCGTCCCAAAAATAATAACGTTTTGGGTGTTAATACCATAAGTTTGACTCAATTTGCAGAAAATATGTATAATATTTATATTTCTAAATAATTTTGTTAAAAAACTAGATCTAAAGATCTTTCCGATAATACTAATTATAATACCAATTGATAATATTTATTATTTATAAAAATTGTCGGCATCTATTTCTTGGGAAGCGAGAACGTCTTCTTTTTTAGACGAAGTGAGTACTCAGTACAAGTGTGCGTCGTTTTCGTCGACACCGAAGAAGTCGCCCGATGGAACCGTCTGGACGCCTGGTCCTTCCGGACGAGCCGACGTGGGACGTGGCGACGCGCTGCTCCAATCCAGCCAGCGCAGCTAGCGATGGCGTATAGGCAGGGTGGCCGGGGCACGAGTCCGAAGAGATGGCGGCCGGCCGCACACCAGTCCACCTGCGATACCTCGGCCGTTCTTAGCTACGACTAGGAGAAAGAAGAGAAACGCAAGTTGGTTTCTCACATCCGATCCGACGCCACGAATCGGCCGTTAATGCGTATGTGTCGATTGCAATTTTGTCCAGCTAGTAGTACTAGTAGTTTTTTTTTCTCCTTTTTCCTTGATTTGAGAGCAAGAGCATTTCGGCCGTTGATTTTTGCTCGGGCGCGGTCGTCTAATCATGCGTCTGGACCAGCTGATGCCCGGATAAAGTCGTTTATTACAGCGTTCTGGACTATTTTTGTCCTTGCTGCTTTGCGTCCCCCACGGTGCGTACAGTACGGGTCACCACTTTCCACGGCGGCGACTGGCTGGACCGCCGCCGGTGAGAGAGACACGGGAACGGGCCCAGGCAGGCACGCGACCGGGGCCCCTCTGTGGCCCCGCGACGCTGCGCCGCCTCCGTGGCCCATCAACCCACCACCAAACCTTATCGCGACACAAGTGTGGGGCCCGCCGGTCGCCCTCTGCCGCGCAAGCAGGTAGCTGACGACGTGTCAACGCTACAGCGGCACAGCCCGTGGGTCCGACAAGTGCTAGCTTCTCGCCCGCTCTGCGTGGGCCTAGCGGAGACTGGCCCCACTCCCGAGCGGTGGACCCTGTCCTTCCGGGATCTGGTGCGCCCTGAGATCTTGGTATACATACATACATAAAACATCTCCCTACTGTGACCGTGGAGCACATATTGTAGACATACACGTATACTGTATTACTACGTTGGTATACAATCTACAGGTAGAGATTTTATACTGTATAGTTGCCTGTCTACTCCTGTACATTACACACATTCACAGACCACAGTGGTAGCCTAACTTTTGTTCATCCAAAACACGCTTGTGGTTCTGGTGCGATGAAACAGAAAATTACGGATACGTATGTTTGTACGAGTACTACTACACGTCTGTTTGGATCATTGGATGGCAGTCAAGAGACAGCTATCAACAACAAGGAGCAAGCTAGGCAGACGTCGACATGCACTAGCGTTTCCCGAGGAGCAATGGAAATGCGCCGAATGATCGTGCCATGAGTGGGCCTGTCGCTGAATAATTAAAGCGAGAAAAGGACAGCGGTGCCCTCGAAGGCCCTAGTGGGCGCATATATAGCGGTGCACTACTCATCACCGGGGCATCACTGCTTCGCCAGTTGCTCTCGCGGCCTCAGCTCGCTGGCTCTGGCTCGCGTGGAAGAGGAAGACCAGCCGAAGCCTGCGCTGGTTCGCTCCAGCTAGGCCTCTCGTCGTCGCCGTGCGTGCCGGCTCGCCGCTGGCAATCAATGGCGGTCTACGCTGCTGTTACCGGCGGCTACTTGCTCTCCGACGAGAGGTTCTGCAGCTGCAGCCTGTTCTTTGAATTTTGCTCTGGTCCGATCGATGTTCACACTATTGATCTCTCATTCATGCTTGCTCCCGTCTTCGTTTCCTCGTTCTCCTGCGCCGGCTACAAGAACAAAAAGGAGGAGTGGCAAGATACGCCTCTCATCGACGTGTTTTCCTTTCCTCCATGGTTATAGGCTGGCCGTAGTAGGACGACTGAGCAGCAGAGGCAGAGGGGCAAGTGCATTGAACACGATCACGGGGCCGTACTGTGGACAGACCGTCAGACAGGGACAGGCAGCTGCGCTGCGCCGCTGAATATTCTGCGCACATTGATGGTGACGCCACTGCTGCAAGTTTACTGTAGTACCCCCTACTACGGGTAAACAATCGCACACAGTAACCAGTCAGGTGAGTGAGTCAGCACTCGCTATCAGTGGATGTGGATCGGTTGCTGCTAGTACTACGCTCCACCGGACCACCGCCCCGCCGTCCTGCAAGCCTGCTCGCGGCGGAGCTGCAGGTCCAAGCGACAACAGTGAGAGAGAGAGGAGAGAGAGACTGACTGGAATCAGAGCCTGCTGCTGGTGGTCTCCGCCGGCGGCCTGCCGCGCGGGTCCCCCCGTGCCGTTGCGGCATCCGATGCGTCCCGCCGCATGCCGCAGTGGAGGTGGGGTCCGGTCGCCGTGGATGTGGCGGGGCCCTGCCCGTCCCGTGCGCTGCTGGGCCGGGGCCGTAGGCCGTACCGTACCAGCTTTGCCATTGGGCGGGCGGTGGTCCGTGGGTCACCTCTGTTTCCGGCGAGAACAGGGGCGCTGCGGAGGGAATACAGTGGCCCTGGTGGTGGGGCTCCCTTGAGCGTGGTCCAAACTCAAGCAAGTCGGGGGTTGGTGGTTCGGTACCCTTTTCGGCTTTTCGGCCTGACGAAATGGCGGGCATTGCGGTGTCCCGCATCTGCCTCATCCAAGAGGAGATTTGTCACACAATTTTTACACTAAAGGGATTCATAAACTTTGTTTGAATATAATCGCATTCACCTGAATGGCGTCCGTTTGTTTTGGTAGCAATAATGTCTGTCATATTGACTATATTAAAATTATGTGCATAATAGTGACTATATTAAAGTGACAGGTCTTTTTGGAAAGAGGAAGTATTATCCTGTCAGAATTGCCATGTACCTTCTGCAGATTTATTGCCTGTGTATCAGTAGAAAAAACAGCGCAACCACTGGATAATGATTTAGTAGCCCGGATCAGTCATACAATCAATCTAAGGACAGGGCTAACTAGAAACTAGAATGATTTTTTTATAGCCGTCAATTAAAGTGGCAATTAAACAAAATTTGTGAAATAGCATTAGAATTAAAGAAGAGTTAGAAGCAATAGGTTTCTTACATGAAACCATGTCTACGTGAGCACCAGATATACGATATGTGGATCATAGGAGAGCAAAATGCGCATGCACGAGGAAAAAAAACTATTTTGTCCTCCGAAAATACATACTTTTTTTTTGTGGTAAGTCTACTCGTGAAGCTCATAGTTTTGACCACATTATTTCAGTGGATGGGATTCCGTCCCAACATGACAAAACGGTGACTATGGTCATGGTAGATTAGTACACGTGCTTTTTTGATGAGCAGAGGTGGACAAACTTTTCCTATTGCAGCTAAGCTTGGCCTTGACGCCGCAGCATGAAGCCCGAGTCACCGGCTGAAAACAGGTGCTCGCTAGTCGCTACTCCAACTAAACGGCGGGCCTAGCGCAGGAGCGGTCAAGGAACCCAGTCAGCATGACGAATTTCACGCGGAAAGAGAGGAAGTGAAGAAGGATACATGCGGGCCTAGTAGTACACCGGTTTCCAGAAGAGGGAGTCACAGCCTAATCCGAAACGAGCGCCTGACGACGGAAAGCTGCACGAGTGGAAGGTTCACCGAAAAGCTTTTGACCACAGCAGCCGCCAGGCAGGAGCCGGCTACCACCGGCCTCTGTTCCTGTGTTCACCAGATGAAAATGGACTCGTTTTCTCCGAGTCCACAGCTCGTGCCGAAGCCAAAAACCGACGATGATTAGCGGGCGTCGACGTTGGCCAGAATCTGTAACTTGCAGGGAACACCCTCGCTCACCTTGCCACGCCACCGACAGCGACCGGTAGGCACGGCACAGCAGTCAGCAGCCACATCCACATGGAGCAGCAGCCAGCCGCTCCTCTCCTCGCGACGGCAAATTTCACACGCACGCCGGCTAAAAGGGACACCCAGAAACGCTGCCATCTCTCTCCGCTTCCGCTCCCAATCCATTCATTCCAAGGCGATTATTGACAAGGACCACCGGGCCAATGCCTGTCCGCCTACAAGATTTCGCGATGACCTACCAGCCCTTCCCTGCCCTTGCCCTGCCCATCAGTGCAGACGGCCGGCTCTATCTATCTCGCTTCTCTACCAGCTGCTGGCCTGTGTTGGAGTTGGACAAACGATCCCTCCAGCCTCCATCCTGCAGCGAATTCAGTCACATGTCGCCACCACACAAACCCAAGCGATGGGCACAGGCACGTGTGTAGTGTGTTCACCTACAGCTTGATCAATAAACACATACTATCTTTCTATCACCTACAGCTTCAATACACATACTATCTATCTTTCTATCCCCATGATATGGAGCACGGCGTCTTGCCCATCCACAGGAATCGAAACAGATGCTGGTGCTGCTAGTGCTAGACTTCCCACATGCACTGCCCCCACTTTCGGATGAGGGCTGCACAGTCATCACAGAGTGTAGTCGACTCAGAGGCGCATAGTTTGTCACCACGCTAACAGAGGCCAAAGGTACAGCATAATCAGTCACTTTCATTCATTCATTTCCTTTTCCGCCAAAGCTACTTACAACAACAAACCCAGAAGCAGGTCACGCCATGCCACCTCCCCAATCATGGTCATGGCTGGATCCTTCTATTCTACTTGGGACAGATATTTTGCTTCCCTTCCCTTCTAGCTGCTAAAACAATCCAAGCAGAGTGTATCGACAGACAGTGTTTAATGGGAGCACCAACTGCATAACAAAGTTACCTGATCTGCATTCTAATTGAATCTTTCCTCCTCCAGTTAAAGCTGAGAACCAAAAAAGCGAAAATAGCAAAGCTACTAGAAAGAGAGAGAGAGAAACCAGTTTTGGGCATCCATCCATGCATAAAAAGGGGCTAACAGACAGATTCTATGCACCTCCTCCGGCCTTTACACCATGGGAGGATAACCAGCCAACTACACAAAAGTATCACTCCCATCAACCATTCCGAAATCCGAATACTCCTTTAAGTCAGCAAGGCTTCTGCTCAGATGCGCAACTGGTGCGCAGCCCTTCCTTCCTCATCAACACAGCAGCCAAGCGGGTTCTTCGAGCTGCCGCTGCCGCTGTTGCTGCGATTGCTTCTCTCACCAAAAGCACCCGAGAGATGTAGCTGCCATTTGCGCTTCCACTGAATATAAGCAGATAGCTCGCCGGTTCAGATTACCACTCCGATGCTTGGTCGTCTAGATTGTTTATTTTCCTGATAAAAACAAGGGAACTTATTCTGTAAGCTAAAAGGACCAAAATGTCTGATTAAACTTATACGGTAGAAAGTCAAGTACCAGCAGCAGGCTTCTGGTCACTTGAGGGTTTTAAAGGCATCGGCATTGTGCCAAAAGTCAATTGTGCCGCGGACATGTGGGAGTGCGGCACACCACTTGCAGACTGGGTTGGCGTTGCAAGATGCATAAACCCACCGGATGAAGGATGAAGCGCTTTCATGCTATTGCCAGAGGCAGCTGCAAGAGTTCCCTGGGTCAGCAGTGGTCACAAGAGGAAATTGAAATCAAACCACAGGAGGGGGAAGGGATTGCAGACAAACCTGACAAGGCATTCTGCTGATGGCCTGCCTGCTGCTGCGTCTTGTCACCTGGTCGCTTCTGGTAGAGGCCTAGGGCAGCAGCACCACCTGCTCCCGGAGCCTGAGGAGCATACGTGCTGGATATGAAGAAATGGCCTTGTGGGTACGGCGGCTGTTTCACTGTTGATGGCGGCATATGTGACTGCTGCTTGCTCCCCGGATTAGAACCAGGTGATACATTAGGCTGTTGCCCAAGGATTGATGGCATAGCCATGCTGAAATGATTTGTAGTAGTAGACTTGGAGCCAGACGTCGAGGCAGAGTTCTTGGCTGACTGCTGCTGTGGTGATGGCAATTGGACAGGCTGCTGAACACCCTTCGCATTTCCTGTGGCAGGTGGGCTGCCACCAGTACTTTTGGACACTGAATTGGATGGTGAACCAGAAGCAACAGGGGCATTCGAAGATCGAGATAGATCCCCGCCTCCGGTAGAAAGGTTAGTTACAGAAGGCCCCATCTTGGATGAACTCATGCTTAAAGAACTCTGAGATTGGTGACCAGGAGTGGAGAGAGCCTGCATAGGAACTTTTGCTTGTTGCTGGTGGAGACTGTTGTTCTTCATCACAATCAGACTAGGGGGTTGAGCAGCAGGGGCAGTCGAAGCAGTAGATGACGGTGTCCCTCTCCCTGAGGATGCCTTCAACTGTGGGGATTGAACTCCCCCTTGGGCAGCATTTGATGGGTACATCATATTCTGGAAGCCCGCCGCCATGTTCAGACGGTCTGGGTACCCACCTGCACTATTTGCTGTACTTGGTGCAGCAGATCTGGGCCGATTCAGATGGTGCTGCTGCATCAGCTGCTGATGCTTCTGTTGCACCTGCATCTGATGAAGGAAATGCTGTTGCTGCTGCTGCTGCTGCTGCTGAGACAGGCTGGATGAAGCTGCAGCTGGTGTAGAGGCAGGGGTGGCGGAATTTGTGGGTTTGCTTCCCATAAATGCATTTGGAGATTCCGTTCCAATAAGGCTCAGGGTGCGGGACGAAGTTTCATTTGTGCTGCCACTGAGGAAAGGAGGCACATAATTCTTGCTTTCTGTCCTGGTGAAGGACAGTGAATGCTGCTGTGCATCACCAGGGTACTTGGTAGAAGTCGATTTCTTTCTCTCACTCTCTCCAGCATTGGGCGTCGAGGATGAATCCCCAGCAACAGATTTCGTCTCTCCAGTGATCTGATGCTGGTGCTTGTGCTGGGTAGATTGCATAGATTGAGCAGCAGCAAAATTTAGTTGAGGATAACCATGCCGTGCTGCTTCTTGATGGCTCTGGAAAACTGCATGGTTCTGCGCCAATGCCGAAAAATCAAGACCAGTTGGGGCAGATCCAGCAGGACCAATGGCGCCAAAGGGCATCACAAAAGGCTGAGAAGACGCAAGATCAATCCTCACACCCTGTCCTCGACTGACTTGTGGCTGCTGCTGCTGCTGGTGATGGTGATCATTTGACTTCTTCTCACTCTGACTGGCAGCAGCTTGAGCAGCTGGCATCATAGCAAAATTCGGTAGATGTACTGGAACAGCAAAATTGTGTTCATACCCACTCTTCTGCGAGTGAGATGGCTTGTCATCACTGATGGAATATCTTGTCCAGTTTTTTCACCCTCCTGTCGGTGCGTAAGGCCAGGTAGCAGGATAGGGCGCTGATTGCCACTCAAATAATTCTGTGAATTACTAGCAGCTGCTGTTGCATTAGCATTTGGTGAATATCCCAGAAGTCCTTGGGACTGTTGTGGCTGATGCTTCTGTGATGAACTGGGCAAGTTTGACATTTGGGTCTTCTGATGACTTTGTGGCTGCGCACCTTGCTGTTGTGATGGGTGCAACATGGGAGAGGAGTACACATGCCCATTGAAGAATGGGACAGCTGGACCTGGTGGTGCCATGCCTCGATATGGAGGTCCTCCAGGATGGGCAGCAACCTGGAACGGGTATCCATTCTGTAAGATTGCCAAAAACTGGGCATCAGCTGGTTGCAAGTTGGCAAAGCTCAAGTTCATGGCCGTGGCACCAGAGTTTGCTGCTGAAGTGTGAGCACCGGCAGATGGTGGCATTGCATTGCTGGCTCCAGAGGATTTTGCATCGCCTGCTCGATTGGCAGCATTTGCAGCTGCCACCATAGCATGTTGCTGATTGAATGGAAAGATGAATGCCGGGGCTTGCTGCAAAAGGGAAGAAACATCTTGTAAGAAAAAATCCAACTGAAATTTCCAAGTACCAGAGAAAGGATAGTAAGATTTACAGCATGCACGTACCAGCATGTTTGGCATGGGAGTGGACTGCTGTGTTTCATGAGCAGGTGGTTGTTTCCTCTGGCTTGATTCAGCACCAGCAGCATTGCCAGCTTTATCCTTCGAGAGACTCCCTTGGAATGGTGAGGTAGAAGGAGCCTTTGCTTCTTGCATTGGAGTGTGAGCCCTAACAGGGTAGCTTCCCTGCATTGGGTTCACAAGCATAGAAGCAGCATCCGTTGGTGGCACAACACCCATGCCGAATGGCCTTGCACCAAAGAATGGCCCGGATCTATTGGCAGCGGCAGCTGCTGCTGCTGCAGCAGCTGGCGGCCAGAAAGAGTTCATCTTGGCGACACGCTGCTGGTGCTGGATAAATTGTGCAATGTAGCAATGTGTAGCACATCTCTTTGATCGTGTTGGCGGTGGAAGCAATGCAGCATGCTGCAATATAGTAGACTGAGAGTTAAGAGAGGGGGCAGCGCGAGGGGAACCAAATGCAGATAAAAACAGCCTTGCAGACACAAGAACACATACCTGCAATCCACTAGAAGACCCTGGCTTCACGTCCATGGGATGAAGACCAGCTGCTGATAGGCCTGGGACTGGACCAAGGTAACTGCCAAGACACAACAACAAGCTTCAGAAACCAACCCACTGAAGAGGAGTGCACATTACGTATCCAGCAGCTAAAGGAACTCACCCAAATGGTGGGAAATTCCCAAGCCAGCCTCCAACAGGTATTGGCATAGGTGGTATAACAGCAGGCATAGCTGCAACACAAGAAAATCCAGATAAAAAAAAACAGAAACTGACATCTTGCCTGAAAGGCTTAAAACCAAGGACCAAATGCAACTAACACAGCAAAAACACTCACCAGATTTCTCGTGCTTTATCTCAGACTTTGAGGGCTTCTGCTGCTGCAATTGTTGTGGCTGCGGCTGCCGTCGCTCTGATGGTGATTTTTCATCACCAAGACTGGGCTTCTCCAAATCCAACTGCAGTGTGAGCTTCTTTGGCGTGAACTCATCGGCAGGAATTTTTTGCACCTTCTGGTCCTCCAAATCAATATCCAGCCCTCTCCGAGTCCTTTCACCATCCTTCTTCTCCGAATTTCCTCTCCCCAACTAGAATGAAACCCAAACAAAAGCAGAAAAAAGATCAATCAGAATCCAACATCCAATGCAGCTTATCATGCCAATCAAAAGAATGAGTGAAACGAAAGTGCTCACCATGTCAATCTCAGAATCCAATCCCTTCTTATCTGCATCAGGGTCGGAGGAGCCATCCATATCATCAGATAGCTTCCCAGGAGGGGGAGCCTGGAACCAAAAAAAAAAATTAACAAAAAGATGAGGCAGAAAAAAAATAAGAAAAAGGAGCCAAAAGATAACAAAACACCAAGCAGCAATTGCGGCAAAAATTGTCGCTTTCAATCTTTGCCCAAAAAATTCCGCAAGACCAATTCAACCACACACACATAGACAAGAAAGCATATACCCACCATGAGATCAATGGAAAACTTCTTGTCTTGCCGAGCGCCATCCGATGCCAGCTCACTGGGAAAAAAGATCGTTCACACAAATTGTGAATATACTAATCAGATCGGCACAATCCAAAAACAATAATGGCTATCGCAACATCAATAATATAAAACTCAAAGTGGCCCACATCTTTGTCGTGGCAGTAGCTTCGCCGTTCCTGGCCTCGGAGCCCACCGGCTTTGCTTCACCATCCGGCTTGACTGAAGGAGCGGGCGCCTGCGCCGGCGCCGGCGGTTCGGCCTGGCTCTCCAGCCTGTGATCTCGCCGATCTGATTCGCTGGGCCGCAGCTCCGAGTCTCTGTTTCTACCACGGTCCTCCGTTTTCTCTAGCTCTCGTGAAGTCTCGAGTTGGGCAGCCGCAGGGGCGGTGCTGGTGCCACTTTCTACTGCGGTCGACGTTGCAGTCTTTGCTTCTGATCTTGCCACAGGAGGTGGCTCCGGCTTTGAGGATGGCTCCGCCAACTCTGGTTTCGCTGGGCTCGCCGGACGGCTATCTTCGTCGTACTTTACCAGACGTGGCCTCTTCCTCTTTGGCGCTGCAAGAGCCAGCGGGGAGTCGATTCAGACCCAAAAAAAAATCGCAAAACAAGAAGGGGGAGAACGAAGGCGAAACCACCAACGGAAAGAGCTACGCACCTATAGTGGTAAGGGAGGTGGAATCTGCCGGTCGGGCGCCAGAAGACGAGGGGGCCGGCGAAGAGTTCCCGGACTTGGCCTCTGGCGCGTCTCTGGGCTCGAGCTTGTGGTTGCTCTCCTGCTTGGGGGGAGGGCACGGGAACTGCCTGGTGAGCCCGAACAGCACCTCGGCAACCTCGATCTCCTCTTGGATGAAAGACGGCGACTTCGAAATCTTGGGCGGCAGCGGTTGTGGTGGGGTTGTTGAAGGCGCTGGAGACGGCGACGGTCGCTGCTTCGGCGCTGGTCCTGGTCCACCGCTGCTCCCACCGCCACCAAGTGGTTTCTGAGAGGCAAATCCAAAGAGAGAAAAATTAGCAAACAAGAGCTAGAACTGAGGAAGAAACATGAGGGAGATGCGGGCCGGAGGGCTCAGAAACGCACAAGCTTCTTCCGAGCAGGGGCGGTAGTTGACGCCGACGCCGGAGAGATCGGCCGTGACGAAGGCCGTTGGATCTGTGAGCCGTCACCGGCTCCGGTGCTGCCTCCACTGGTTCCACCGCCGGGGACAGGCCACTCGTGCGAAGAGCGTTTCGTTGAAGCTGCCAACAACACAAAAGCAGAAGCAAGATTATCGTCAGCCATGCGTTTGAAACCGCCGGGGAAGCCGGAAAATCAGCACTTTGACGATGGTACGGGCGCCTACCGGAGCGGGCTTTCCGCGGCACAGGCACGCCGATCATTTCGTCTACGGCCTTGACCACGATGGGGCTCTTCGGATTGGAGCCGCCGCCCTTCCGCTGCATCTGGTGCTGCTGGCCGTGGTGGTGGTTGTGGTAACCCCCACCACCGCCGCTGCTACTACTGCTGTGGTGGTGGCCGCCGCCGGGCTGCGGCGGCGAGGGCGGCGGCGGCGCCGTGCTCGGCGACCGCCGCTGCTGCTGGTACCGCGGCGCGAGCTCCTCCTCGGCGTCGTCGTCGTCGTCGGCGAGGCTCTCGTCGGAGGTGTCGTCGCCGTCGTCCCGACCGGCGCCGCCACCCCCGCCGTTGAGCATGAGGCGCTCGCCACGTCGCCGCTCGGAGCGCGGCGAGTCCCGGGCCCGCCGCCGCCGCTCCCTCCGCCGTTGCTCCTGAGGCGCCTCCTCGGAGGCGGTGGCCCGCCTCCGACGGACACCCCGCCCCTCCTGCCGTCCCGGATCCTGTCCATCTCAGATCTGAGACATGCGGCGCCGATCCCCGGCAAATCACCGCCGCCTCGCCGGATTCCGACGAGCACCGCCGCCGCCCCACAGATCCGGGGAGCAGCGCCTCGGCAATCCTCGCGAATCTAGCAGCGCGGCCAAGGATTAGGCGGGCGGAGGAGAGCTCCTCGGCTCTCGTCGCTCTTCCTCCCTCCTCTCTGCTCCTCTTCTACTACTACTTGGCGCTCCCTCTCGCTTCTCCTCTGCGCGGTGGTGCAAGGCTCGGCCCTGCCCCTCTCCACCACGCCTGCCTGCCTCTCTTTCCGGCTGCGTGCCGCTGCCCCCTCTCTTCTCTTCTCTCTCTGGTCTGGGCGTCGTCTGGCCGCTTCCCTCCCCGCCGGGTTCCCTTTCTAGGCGCCCGCCTCACCTCATCTTCTTTTTTGTCGCTGCGCACGCCCGCATCGGACGGCCCAGATCCGCGCTCCCAGCGATCCCGCATCCGACGGCCCCGGAGCCGCGGCGCCACCGTGGCGTTCCCCGCCACCGTCGGATACTGACAGGGCCCCACTCCCACGCTCAATAAAATCTCACCCGCGCTTCCTCTGCCCCTTCCTTACGGCACAAGTATGGGCCGCGACCGACACGTGGCGGTTTCGGATGGCCTGGAAAAATCTAAGCGTCCACCGGCAGTAGGAGGTGGGTGGGGGACGGGCCGAGGCACAAGGCGCCATTAGCCAATTTCATTCAATTATAAAAATATAAAAAATAAATTAAATTAACCAGCTGAGTACGTAATGAGAAAAATGATTTTAAATAGAGATGGGTTGTCCGCTTTTGGCGGGGCCCACTCGCGCGGAATGGACCTGATCTGGACACTGCGCGGGGTGTTTTACCCTCTCCCCCCGGTGCTGACGTGGCGCGCCCTCGCACCGGTTGCTGCGGGTGGTGGGTTAAAAGCGAAGGAAAGTCTCACTAGGCAGGCAGTGGCGGTGGGGCCGAGGCACGGAGCGCAGGGACCCACGTCCTTGCTCGGCTTTTGTTTATTGTGCTGCTCGTGGGCGCCGACGTGGCAGCGCGGCTGACGTCACGCGGAGAGCCCAGTAGCCACCAACCTTCACCGCACCAGTGGCCTACCCCGAATAAAATATGGAGTGCGTATTTACCCTGGCGATTTTTTTTCTCTTGTTTTAATTTGCAAGACCGGTCAATTTTGTAGAGTAGTAGTACGTGGAGTGTCCAGTTGCGATGCGTACGTACTTGTCCGCCAGGAAAGAGATCGTGAAGACGTCACCATTTCAATACTCAACGATTAATGATAAGTAAACAGTGACAAGGATAGAGTAAAAGGTTTACTCGTTCATTCAATCACGCAGCGAAATCTGAATCCGGATGGACCACCACTAGCTTATGATCGGATCATAATTAATAGTAGCATATACAATAATAATAAATATTAATATCAGTGAAATTGTTTTTTTACTCCGATGGTTGGTTGGTGGCGTTAATTTCCCGCAAATAAATATCCGCACCGCACCCTGTTTTTACCGCGGGGGTTCCCCCGGCCACGGGTTCCTCGCTGGGGCGATATGAACACGTGTGGATGCCGGTCTCCCTACCCCGGCATCACCAATAAAGGCAAGCGAGCGCGCGGCATGGCAGCCCATCAACGCCGGCACGCCTGCTTTTGGTAGCTACTCGTACGCGGGTCAAAAATTCACAGCGCCGGGCCCGGCGGCAGCGCCCCGCCAGATCCGGGGCTCCAGATACGACCCGGTGGGCTCCACCGCTCGGGCTGGATGGATCGCACTGCACTGCCCTGCACACGGCAGCAGCAGCTGTAGCTGTAATCGCGCGGTTTAGGGCCTGTTTGTTTCACTAGGGACTAAACTTTACTAAAGTTTAGTCCTCCCTAAACTTCCAAACGCCCCTCGCTTCGCTTTTGAAGGTGTAGCTTTTCAGCTGTAAAAGGGACTAAAAGGCCAAGTTGTGAGAGCACATGCACCTCTTTAATGCGGTCCCTTTTTAGTCCCCAAACATTAACACACTAGACTAAATTTTAGGGACTAAATTTTAGGGACTAAAGGAAACAAACAGGGCCTTAGCCTGGCGGTTAGCTTAGCTGGTGACTGTGAGTTAACATAGGTCCCGCTGGGCCCCGGGTGACGCGACACGCGTGGGCGCAGTCCACCATGGGCTGTCGTGCACCGCCACCACCACCGCCAAAATAGGAGGCGCGGATGTGGTGGGCCCACCCAGAGGATAAGCCGGGGAATTTTAGTATTAAACTATTTTCCTTGGTTTTTTAATATTTTTTCTCTCTCTCCACGGCGCGGTGGACGGGGAGTGGAAAAAATAAAAAGGCGGGCGAGGAAAAAGGCGGGCTCGTCTCGAGCCCGGGCGGCGCCTTTCCCTGTTGGCGGGCCAGTGACACGCGGGGCCCGGCCCTCGTGTCAATCGCTTGCTGTTTCTCTTCCGGCCGGTGGGGCCGGCCGCGCGGGCCAGCGGGTTCGTTCGGTGGTGGGAAAAGCGTGTGGGGCAGGGGGGCGCGGGACCACACGCCACTCACGTGAGCACCGGATCTTCACAAGCGGCCACGTGGTCGTAGGCCTCGCGGGCCCCTGGCCGGATCCTCTGCGGCTCGCCGGGCCGAGCTGTGGCGCGCGCGAGGAAAAAAGTTGAAGCGGAGGGCGATCGGGCACCGGCCGCTGGCGGGTGCGGGTGCGCGCGGGGCCGTGCGAATGTGCGACGTGCCGCGTGCGAGGACCAAAAAGCACCCCCTGGAAATCATCATTTTTCCTGGATGGATGTGATGATAAATTGTTAAAAATCCAGGGTACGGATCCGGAGCTTAGCTCACGTCAGGGTAGGTAAACTGGCGCTGTAATTTTGTACTACTAGTACTAGTAGCTGTATTTATTTATTTCTGCTGTCATGAGTTCATTATTATACGGCTGCTAGTGTCATCGGTTCATCACAGGGCACATGCATGTAACTGCTTGGGAAGAGACGTTATTTTATTCGCGGAATCGTGCCTGTTCAATTTTGTCGGTAGATTTGTGTGGCGTCGACTATCGACTGTGGAGCGACCATGACTGCAGGAGGATTTATTGGCAACTGGCTTTGATGTAGGGTAGGTGTTGTTGTCACGGTCAATTTCCTCTTTTTCAGCACAATGTGAGTGTGGAAAGAGACGGCAACGTAGAGCCCACATTCTAGACGATCAGGATCAGAACACAGGGAGAAAAGGGAGAACATGGAACAAGACCACAGGGAAAAATTGCAAGAGAGATTAGGGAGGAGTAGTAGTACAGAGTACAGGAGGTGTGGAACTGTGAACTTGCCAGTGCCAGAGGACGTCCAGCCACAAGAACACGAGCATGCACGGCGCACTGCCGCAGAAGCCAAAAGCCCACTCCTTTTTTTTTCTGTAGGAAATGTTGCTGCTGATGCAGAGGCCGCAGAAGCAGAAGCAGATGCAGTGATCCTGTGAAGGCAGAGGGTGATGATGAGGTCATCCTCGACTTGCGTGTCCCGGCTGCTGTGCCTGTGTGCTCTTCTGACACGGAAGCCGGAGACGACCAACCCGTGGTACTGCTCCGCCCGGCCGGTTCCCTTCGCCGTCAAGATGGTCTCTTGTGTTGTTGTGGATGCAGAACGGCAAGCCAGCACGCAGCAGATGGCGCGGACATCGATGGATGGCGCAAGCCAGCAGGCAGAGCTCAGCAGCCGGCGGCGGCGTGCCTCCCGCCCCACCGGCGGCTCGACGGCGTGGGGCCACGGCCACCAACAACCATCGAAAGGCACGACGCAGGGGCCAAAAGCGCGGCGGCAACCAAAGCAGCTTCAACGTACCTTGCTCTTCTTGCACAGACAGACAGACACCACACGCCAGTCACTCACACCGGCACGAACACGATTGAAATTGATCTTGACCCCGGCTGGGCGTGGCCGGCGGACGCTCGCCATGGACGGCGCCGCAACGCCCGACCGGAGGGTCGCCAAGCCACGGCCGCCGCCGGCGGCTCGCTTCCTCTCAACCAGCGCAGGGCAGGGGGCACTCTTCTCCATCTTCAGCGGCGGCCGGCCGGATCACACGCTAACGCTAGCTTAGCTAGCCTTGACGGACGGAGAACGGGAGAAGAAGGACGAAGGGGCACCAAGAAACGGCTCGCTTTTATAATGAGGGAAAGACGGGAGGTAGGGGGAAAGCAAGGCTGCAAGGGCAAGGCTGGCACCACGCACCAGCTCTTCTACTTCTAGCTGTTTCTTTTGCTCGTCTTGTGTGTTGGTGCCGTTGCTATCAGCTCCCCCCTCCTTTTTATATTTGATTATTATATACGTATATTCAAATAAAAAATATAAAAAGGGGCAGCACCCTTTGATGCGCTCACCCTGGGCGATTCTATATTGGGATGCACTTGTTTTATGGCTCCTGCTCTTACGTGCAGGCGACTACTACCTCCGGTGATGGTCTTTTGAACGCCAGGCGCCTGGACCCTTCTTGGATTGATTGATTATTTTGTTTTGGTTGGGCAGGAGAACCCTCACTGATTACGATTACCTAAGCATGTAGTAGGAGTAGGATGTAGCCGTTGCACCAATTCCTTTTTTAACCAAAACGAGTGATCCTGTGCTTTCATTTCAATCCGGAAATGCTCCTCTAATAACGGGTCCATATGGCATTCCAAGTTTGCCCTCCTACGTAGCTCTAAGAGATTCTCGGTATCCTTATATATTGACTGATAGAATAGAGAATTTTTTAGATAAAAAAGTCATTCAACACCCTCTTATCTCTAAATATAGATATATACTATTTTTAGTTTCTCGCTAGCCAACGATAGAGAGTGTGGTTGACTTTCTAAAATATGCACAAGATATAAAGCACTTTTGTTGATGATGGAAAGATATAGACAATGATCTTTATTCAGTTGACTCTTCAATATGGATTTAGAGAGTGAGTTTAAGAAGGATTGTTATACATACTTAGGAGATTGAGCCCTTATATTTAACGAACCAAACATCATGTCTGGTTATATTAGTATATAAAGAAATATAAAGAAGAAGAAGATCCAAACTGAACAAACAATGGTGAAACAGTGCAGCACAAAACAACAAAAAAAAAACACTACTACTAAGTCAACTTTGTCTTAAAAACTCTTTTATTAATTAATTATTAATGTGCCTCACCTCCTTTTCCATTTGGGCTCATTTCTACCAATATGTCTTAAAATTATTCTCTTCAATTGTACTACAAAGAACTGGGATCCTTTATCCTTTATGACGGAGAGAATACAAAGCTATAGAAGTGGGACGTAATAGGAAAGCATGGGGAACAATCTTATTTTTATGAATGAAAAATCCACCATCTAAAATAAACATTCAATTTACTCGATGTGATAGGGATTTTTTAAAGATAATTTCTACATTTTTGTTAGTAAGGTGTGCTCTACCATTTATAAATATATGTTGTTCATGACTAAATGTTGACTTAATAAATTAGCTTGTCATAAATATCATAGATTTACTCCATCCGTCCCTAAAAGAATAAAAAAGTCTCACTTATTGACCAGCCAGACAACCCCTTTTAATCAAATATGTTAGAGATTATTAATGTATACAATGTATAATAAGTATCACTAAATTAATTATATAATATATTTTATAAAAATCTATCTGAATATATAAATGTTAGATACTATTTTCAACAAACCTTATCAAACTTATGATCGTTTAAATTTTCTAAAAATAAAATTTCCATTTTTCTGGTGGGGAGGGGGTGGGGGGGAAAAACCAGTGCATACCAAACATAAATTATTCATACATACATTATTCACTCTCTGTTTTATGAGAATTATACATGCCAACATAGCATATCATGCATGATGATTTTTTCTCTTAAAATAAAAGTGCCGAAACGATATAAAAAATATCGACATCCACATGATCGAGTGGATCTAGTCAATTTTGTGGTCCGCACCTTTTGCTTTGTGGACCTAACCAAAACGGCGAGCTACCTCATGGCATATGACAAAGATATACATATACGCATCTCTAGGATAAATTATCTTGTCTGCATATTGCAGGTCTATTCATGAGTGCTCCCTTGATCGCTGGGTCCAACCTATTTACATACTCTATGTTCATGTCATTAGGGTAGGGTGATGACCTTAGCACACACTCACAGGTAGATGGAAAAGGAGGGCGAGCAAAGCCACACATTTACTATAGTGCACACTCCTTAATTATTTGATCACATGGCCTAAGCAATGACTAAAGACGATGATGCACATATGACTTTGCTTTCTATGCTCTCATGCCGTTTGTTTGTCCCTTCTCAATATTAGTCACTTCTTGCTCCCTTTTCATGTGTGTGTCTTTTTTGGGCCCACATTGTTTCACTTTTGGTATATGTCCAAGCTTTTAGCTCTTAGCATGCCTAACATAGCAGTATAGTTGGGCACTTAAGGATGTAGCTCATGGAGAAAGTATCTCTCTTTTGTGATTTTGCATGCTATTGATATAGTTCATGCGTGAAAATGTCACTTTTTGTGATTTCCCATGTTGCTCTCAAGCTCAAATGGCAAATTGGTGATTAGACTTTTCTTCTGTTGACCTTTTCTCTAATCACGTCATGCTTTTCCTTGTTCTGTTTGCTCTTGATGGAGATTAAACTTTAGTGCAACACATGCTCTTTTTTTTTTGCTTGTTTCACACTTATATTCCCATCGATCCTTATATAAATAAATTGCACAAGCCCATATGCAAGCTACCACTATCCCAACTCTAGCCTACATGTCATAATTTAGCCAAATATGTGTATCCAGCTATGCACACTCCCAGCTTCACCTGTTCTTTGTCCAAGATACAGTTTGATACATATGTAGGAAACCAATCGCCCACATGATATTGTACAGCCAAACAAATTAAACCAAACAATAACCAATTATGTTGACTTGTCCAGATTAAGGATACAATGCATAACCTCTAATGCATTGCAATACTAGCTAGTACAAGTAACCAATCAGATCCTGTAATTGTCTAAAATAAATTTTATGCATACACGCATACAGTGACTCTGTGCATGGAGTGAATAAGGAAAAAAAACTACCTTTTCAACTCCCAGTCCTAGCCCCTAGTTCATTTTAGAGATACTAGTACAGAACAAGCCTTTAGTCCCGGTTGGGAAGGACTTTTAGTCCCGTTCTCCCAACCGGGACTAAGAATGTGGGACTAAAGGTCCCGGCCTTTAGTCCCGGTTCTCCCCAACCGGGACTAAAGCCTCACCAGGCGAAAAAAATAAATCTTGCGGTGTGTGTGACTGATTCGAAACCAATTACCTCGACGACTTTACAAAAGTCCTTACCAACTCAGTTGTACACCACATGTGACAAAGTTACGTACAATATCCTTTTGAATTGATCTGTCGGGGACCTTTAGTCCCAGTTGGTAACACCAACCGGGACTAAAAGGATCTTTAGTCCCGGTTAGTAATACCAACCGGGACTAAAGGTCGAGTCGACTTTAGTCCCGGTTGGTGTTACCAACCGGGACTAAAAGGACCTTTAGTCCGGATTGGTAACACTAACCGGGACTAAAGATCGATCTTTAGTCCCAGTTGGTATTACCAACCGAACTAAAGAACCTTTAGTCCCGAACGCAAAAAATACCGAGACTAAAGCTGAATTTGTGCATCGACCAAAGGCCTGTTCTCTAGTAGTGAGAATCACTCCAAAAACTAGTATAGAATCAAAATTTTAGTACAAAATTATTTGGCTGAGTTCCTCTTGGTTCAGCTTGGAAGCTGCTATATATATATATGGGAACTCTTCCAATAGGTTATAACTCTGAAATGAAATTTTGTTTTTTCTAGGAACATTGTAGTTTTTTTAATTTTAATAAATGACGTAGTCAATATCTTCAACCTTGTTGTATTTAGTTACTCATAATATCATCACATATCCCATGAGTTTGAGCATGTGCATGCACTTAGATGCATTGTGCTAAATACATTAGTGAAAGCTAGTTACAGAAAACTAGTATCTTTTTAGAAAAGTGGCGTACCGAGGTACTATATATACATTAGTGAAAGCTAGTTACAAATATGTAGTTCAAGATGCTATATTAGTTGACTTCACTAGGCCTCCAAAACAATTAAACGAAAAAAAAAAATCTTTGCCTCCAAAACAATTAAACGAAAAAAAAAATCTTTCTGTCGATCAATAAAATACTTAAAATCTAGAACCGTCTTTGTCTGTTTCTTGGATAGTAGTAAATCAGTCAATAAGACAACAGGGAGGTGATTACTCTATTTAATAATTGGATTGATGGGGATACAATATTCAACAATTTCGTGTATCACTATCTAGATAGCTAAAGGATACGTGTATGCTCCTTTATCTTAAGATAATCTTACTGTACTATCACGTCACTTAAAAATCGGAGGCACACTTCATATAGTTTATTTAACCAGAGAGCCTAATGGTACAATGATTCCACATAAAAATATGGTTGCCAATTCCACTAGACCTCTTCTATTTTTATATACAAGTCTTGGATCCACACCCGAGAAATGCCGTGGATTCTTTACTAGTGTCCAGTTCAGATGTAGCACTAATTTTATGCTATTTTTAATGGGCAAGAATGGACACAGATATATATTTGGGTAAACCATCCATAACCATTCGATGAGAAGCCAACGGACGAGATCATGACGAGCTGCTAGCCACCTAATCATTGTGATCATGCAGCGAATTCCACGGTAAAAGATTCAAGTAAAATTCAGCAATATTTTTTTCTTAGAAATGGTGAATTATGGCAGGAGCCTAAGCAAAAAAAAAAAAAAAAAAAAAAAAAAAACATGCATAGTATCTCTCGTGCACGTGCTGAATGCATCAATGGGACATGACACAGATCTTCCGGTGTTGCATGTCTCAACAGCCTTTTCCCAATCACTAGGACCTCAACCTTGGGTTATGTGTGTTCAACATCTCATTTTGAGCCCTCCCAGAACCAAACAATTTCACACACATCAGAGACCTTGTGAAGGGCTAGTCAAGATGAGTGATACTCTTAGTGTATATCTTGCTTGTAGTCTCTCTTGGCTTGAGTTCATGATCAAGTGAAGATGGAAACGTGTTATTCTTAGTGTTGGCAAGCACCTAGATGGTCTAATGGAGGATTAGTTGACCAACTTTATGGAGATCGTGTTGGAAGGCTCAAAGAGGTGTTTTTGGTTTGAAACCCACCAATCTGTGGTGGAGAATGGCTATTTACTAGTGAAGCTTGATCATTTGTGACTCAACAGAGCATAACCCTTAGTCCAACGTCAACCTCTTTACTCCCATGAGCTTTTCAATGGTTGCTTATCCCATTATGTGTATTAATCGATGTGTGTGTGAACCTAATTATAGCACTGGTAATGCTAGTACTCCCTCCGTCTCTAATAAATCAATTCCTATAATCTGTGTCAATCAATTTTTTTAAAAAATTTAATAAAATTTATAGTAAAGAGTAACACACGTATTATGAAAATATATTCTATGATACATCTAATATTATTAATCTAATACCATGAATATTATTTTTAGAAATTTGATCAAATTTTAAAAAATACTTATGATAACTCTAGAAATCTATTTATTTATTTAGGGACGAGAGGAAGTAAGTACTAATCATTTTTGAGTACGTAGAAATAAATATTTTGTGAAATAAGTAAAAGATCAACCATAGAAAGTAGTAGTAAAAGATAAGGAAAATGCACGTCCACGAGATTGGCTAATAGATCAATGATGACGACGACGACGCTCATTGTCCCATTGCTTGAAACCTGGGAAATGAGGTTGAAGTAAGTCTTGATGATTATCTCACGGAATCTACTTTAAGAAAGTTGGACCAGCCTAACTGTCCTTGCCCTCCCACTTTTTTACTCGAGATCAGCCTACCTAGCTACTTCCGGATAGAACTAAATTCAACTCACGATCATCTGTATTCAAAATAGAGCTCTTTTAGCCATTAAAAATTGTTTGTATACAGCTTATACGAAGATAAGAGTATAATATTGAGGATAACATTTATCAAAAGATACAATTATCACTTTTCAAGGAGTAAGATGATTTAAAGTTAAAAAATAATAATATTTATGATAAATATATACCATTAAATTAATATAAAAATATATTTTCATAGCTAGTAAATCTAGTTGGAGATATAAATATTAATATAATATTCAAAATAGAGATTTAGTCAAAATTAAGATAGTTTAACTTACACAAATCACATACTAGTTGTATCTTCTGTTGACAGACGAAGTACCATATAATAGCCTAGATACATATATATCCATATAGACAAGTTTCCACACAAAGATGTGACTACCTAAAATGTTTAGACGAGGGAGCTGTTTTACTAAGTGCGTATTTTTTCTTCTGGATTTTGAAATTTATCCATAAATTTAGGATTATAATATAATCCACATAGGCAGGATTTAAATTTAACATTGTCATTACCGTCGGTCTTTGGAATTGGTGGCTCTAGCACCAACGAGTGAATTTGTGGTGCGTGTTCCCAACCCCGGATGTTGTGCAAGATAAACACAAGGATTTATACTGGTTCGGGCAAGAGAAGGCCCTACGTCCAGTGGGGGGAGGAGTTCTTGTATTATCCTCGCACCGGAAGTACTCGTAGGTAGGGTGTACAAGCGGTGAGAGAGGGACGGGGTCCCAAGTCTCGTGGTGATTGAGTGAAGTGCCAATATCGGGCTCCTCGTGTGTGCTGCCGCCTCACGGGCCCCCCCGCCTTCCCCTTTATAGCCGCAAGGGGTAGGCGGGGCCTTACGAGAGGTGATCGTGCTCGTGGCCGGGTCGAGCTTCCGCCCTCCCTCATCCGAGGGCTCCGGCGTGGGCATCGTCCCCGGACCGTGACGAGGTAGTCGACGACGCCTCCTTGCCCCTGTTGTCCGTAATGACGGACGTTCTGTTGGAGTTGGTGAAGTGCGCGTCGGAGGGGCGCCGAGCCCCCGTAGCTTTGACTCCGCTCGGGAGTCCGAGGCTCGGGGGCCTCGGAGCTCGCCGCCATACGAGGAGTGGGTGGAACAACCCGGGGACGATCGTCGGCCGCAGTTGGTTGCCCATCCCGTGCTCGGGGCTCATGGGGTGGACCGGCCGTTGATCGGAATAGGCGCCCGGCCCTACTCCCCGCACGAGGGGTGACGCCGGGCCGGGCGTGGCCTTGGCGTGGTAGACGGCGTCCCGGAGTTCGGCGATGGGACTGGCGGAGGGGTTAGGCAAAGATAGTGCCCCCACCGTGGGCGGGCGTGGCCTCCACTGTGGAGAATGCGTAAGCATGATCGCGCGGCGTGGGCTGTGACGGGGCAATGCCCATCCCCCCGCCGAGCATGGAGCGCTCCCGACACGGGTGGTGGTGGATATGCGTCAAATCGGTGGTACGGTCTTTGACTGCAGGCGACGCGTCCCGTCCCGAGGCCCGGGTTGCCAAGGGCTCGGGCGGGACGGAAGCCGGAGGCTCATCCGAGGCCCCGCCGTTGGGGGCTCGGGCGGGGCGGAGAATGGAAACTCGTCCGAGACCCCGGCGCTGGGGGCTCGGGCGAGGCGGAGAATTGGCTCTCCCGCCTGAGCCTTTAGCGGGGTGAGCTCGGAAGGGCCAGAGGAGGTACATTTGCTCTAGTGTGCCGGAGCCGCGGTCTAGGTAGATCGGTGGGAGGCCCATCTTGGGCCAAAGTTTGCGTTTGTTGGGCTTTCCTTAGGGGGCCCTTATTTTGGTCCTCGACAGTAGCCCCCCAGCCTTCTGAAGGAGTGGGTGCACTCGTTCAGAGGCTGAGGTCGCGCGTCCTCGGCTGCTATTGACACTTCTCCGCGGGGTGCGCGCGAGCGCATCCGGGCGGGTGTAGCCTCGGCCTCGAAGGAGTTTGGGGGGACTCCTTCGAGGGCTTGTACTTAGCTTTCGCACGGTGTGGTTTGGGGCTTACTTGAGAGCCGTGCTCGCCGGGCGGGGCGCCTTGGCGCACCGCCGGGTAGCCCCCGGGCCTCGGAGGAGTGAGGGCACTCGTCCGAGGGGCTTGTGCGCGTTTTTTAGCGGATAAGCGGTCCGTGCCGCCGAGCCCCGGGCCCGTCGGCTCGTCCGGGGGTTCGGCTAGGTTTCGGGGCGTTTTCCCGAATTGGTTCGCGCGTTGGGGAAGCCCCCGAGCCCCTCGTAGCGACAGGGGAACCCAATTGGTACTCAGCCGTCGGTATTTTACGCACCTCGGCTTCCCTTCCGCGAGGGAGGAGGGTGGACTTTGTCGTGCTATCGCCGACGAGTGTCGAACATGACTAGATCCGGTGAGTCGTTAACGGGAGGATCCAAGTGAACCGCCTGTGCCCCGCTCGCTAGGGGTTGGCTGGGCCCGAGGCGCGTTCATAAGAGCTCGCATGGTGTGCTCGAGGCGGGGCTCGGGTCCCGTCCCGCCGGGGTCCCGAGGGCTCGGTGTTCTCCCCACGCGGGATCCCCTGCTCCTGGCTGCCATGCCGGCCTCGGATGCTGCAGGGACGGCCCCGCTTGCGCGGGGCCAGGCTGTATGAGGCCGTCCCGAGCTGCCCCCGACTCTGTTGCCCCGAGGTGGCCGTCGAACCCTCAAGTGGGCCAGCCTACGAGCCTCTGGACCGTAAATGGGCCGTCGCCTGCTCCTTTGTGGAGAAGGAACCCTTGTTTTGCCCTCGTCGTGGGGCGTGGGCGCGTCTTTTCAGCGGCCAGCGCGGGATGTGGAGCGCCGCACGAAGCGGTGGCGGGCCCCCACTTTCCCCTGGGCGTGGCGCTTGACGGGCGCGTGTGTTAGTGGGTCCCACGGGGACGTGACGTGCGGCGCCAGCGGCTTCCGCCGTGGCCACGCGTGGTGGCAGTCCCCGGGCCGTGGACCGGATCCTTTGCGGGAGTCGCATCGCGTGACGCGCGTGTGTGTGCGCTAAGCCCGTGTGGTCCGGGCTGCTCGCGTGCCGGCGCCTCGTGCCGTGCGTGGTGTGTAATCGATCACGGCGCATCGGAGGCCGATACACAATTAATGCAAAGAGGGGGAGCGCGTCGGGTATAAATACCTGTGCGGCGGCCGCGTTGGCCCTCCTTCCCACGCCTGCTGCTGCTGCTCTTTGCCTCTGCCCTTTCCGCCGTCAAGGAGAGAGAGCTTGAGCTCGCCGGAGAGAAGAGAGAGAGAGAGAGATCCCACGCCGTCTTCCTAGCTTACCCCCACTTCTTCCTTGATGGCGCCCAGGGCCGATGTCGTCGGAGTGGCGGAGTGGGAGTCGTGCTCGGTGACGGAGCCGGAGTTGGGGGCGCCAGTGCGAGAAGGGGCTCTGCGCGTCCCTGACCGACATCAGGCGCCGGAGTGGATCGTGCCGCCGCCGGACCACCACTGCCCGCGTCCTCCGCCGGGGTACGTCGTGAGCTTCGCGGCGTTCCACGAGCGCGGGTTCGGGATGCCGGTGGGGCGATTCCTCCGCGCGCTCCTAGAGTACTACGGTCTGGAGCTCCACAATCTCGCCCCCAACTGCATCTCCCATGCCGCGGTCTTCGTGGCGCTGTGCGAGGGCTACCTCGGCATCGACGCCCAGGACTTGTGGCTCTACTTCTTCGAGGCCACCTTGTTCCTGAAATCTCCGCCAGGGGCGAAGAAGGAGAAGGGGAAGGAGAAGGAGAAAGAGAAGGGGAAGAGGTCGGCGGTCCGGCCGGCAAATGACGCCGGCCAAAGCACCGCAATCGGGAGTATATCCCCGGCGGCTGCCCACCTCGAACCGTGGGTCGGGCATAAAGAAGTGGTTTTACTTTCATGAACGACTCACCACCACCCGCCCGCCTACACCGGGAAGGTGTTCGGGATCGAGAGCCGTCAGGGCGGGCTGAGCCGATCGCCGAGAGGGTGACCCCAGCCGAGGGAAGGTATTCCTCCGCCTTGGCGCGCTTGACCAAGGTGGGGGGTCGACGCCTCGGCGGTGATCGCCGGGTTTCCTAGCGGCGCGTCTTTGCCGATGCATCGGGCAAAGCACGCGTGGCGATGACATGCGCCCCGGCAACGCCCGGGGGGTACTTGATGGCGGCCGAGGGACCTAGGGGTACGCCGAGGTCCTCGACCGAACGAAGCAGCGGCCGGTGGAGCACTCGCAATTGCTCAAGATCCCGATGCGGCCGGACAAGGACTACATCGGTGCTATGCAAGGCTTGCCCCTCATGTCCCGACATGCGCTCCGTTCCTCTTCTTTTTCCCACGCCAATCCTGGTTATCGCTACCGCAGGGCTCGCGGAGAGGCCGAGGCCATCGGCCCCCGCTTGCCGTGGAAAAAGAAGGCCAACCGCGACCGCGCTGAGACGCAGAGGAAGGAGAAGGAGAGCACCGTGGCGCCGTAACGTCCCGCAGAAGGAGAAGGATGACCTGGCTCGGCGGCGGGCGGCGCCAGAGCAGAGAACCTCCTCGGGAGAGACGCCGTCGGAGACCACCGAGTATGGTGATGACGACGACGACGGCGAGGAGGAATGGGACGAGGAGAGTTGAGCCGCTGCCTGGGGTTGATCCCCCCCGGTGACGCCGCGCCTGCGGGCGGCAGCTGTTGATGACGCAGCGTCCCGAAAGGGCCACCGGGAGAGGCTCGTCTCCGGTGTCACCGACTTGGGGCCGCGCGACGCTTCCGGCACTGGGGCGTCCTCCGGGAGGAGGCACGACGCCAGGGGGAAGGAGATCGCTGAGCCCTCCCCCCGCCGAGACCCATCCCCCTCAAGCCGCCCACGCCGGGGCTAAGAGCGGGTCGGAGAGCCGCGGCAGACGCAGCCTGGAAGGCGCCAAGCGTCGGTGGCGCCCGACGCTCCTCCTGGGAGGGGTCCCTTGGCCAAAGCCAAGATTAAATTGCGCTGGGTAAGTGGTGTTCGTACCTTGTTGTTGATTCCGACGCGGCCTCGCTAACTTTTACCTTGTGCCCATCCGTACCCTCGGCGCCAGCAGGCCGGATGCGGCGCCCCTCGCCCCTCGGAAACAGCCTAAAGCGGGGGCTGGGAGCGCGAGCCTCGGGTTCCGTCGTCGAGACGACGGCCGGGGGAGGAGAGGGAGAAGACCGCCGAGGCGCCGCCAACCGTGGAGCGCCCTCGGCGACGGAGACGGAGGCGGTGCAGGCGTCTGCCGTGGGAACCGAGGGGCGCGACCGTGACACTATCGGGTCGAAGGGGTCGGCCCGGGCGCCACCGGCGGGCGGAGGCGCCCGTCGAGGAGGACGACGTGGTGATCTTGGCCGTGTCGGCCGGGGTGGGATCCCCTGCCACCCGAGGAGACGGTGGAGGAGCCCGCGGTGGTTGCCTCTGCCGATGCGGTCATGACCGAGGCGGAGCCAACCTCAGCCCCCTACCAAGTCATGGCCACCGAGGCGGGAGTCGCCTCGGCCGGAGGGGGGAGACCGAGGAGGCGCGGTGGGGGAGGCGCCCAGGTGGATGCCGCGGCCTCGGCCGAGTGCCCGGCCGAGGCGTCCGCCTGGTACCTACCGAGGCCGGAGAGCCGCCCGCCACAGGGGCCTTGGAGAAGCGGGGGGCCTTTGCGCCGGACGACGCCCGTGAGGTGAGGTCTCGGTGAGCGTGACGCAATGCGTCGACCGCTATGAGAAGGACGCCCGGACCATCATGTCGGGGCTGTGCGGGGAACTCCCTTGCTCCGGGTAAGTGGTTGCTCGTCCTCATTCCCCTTGGGGGGCCTTTTCCACGGTCTGTCTCGACCGGAAGAGGGTGTGTGCCGCAGGAGTTGGCGCAGACGTCGGGCAAGAAGTCGGACCTTCTCTCAGCGCGTCGGCCGACCTCACGACCAAGTACCTTCGAGAGAAGGGGCTGGTCGCCCGGTAACGGCGATCAGAAATGGCCGGAGAGGGACCCGAGCTCGAGAAGCTCCGTCTTCTCGTCTCCCAGCTGCGATCCGAGTCCTCGGCGCCGGGGAGGATGCTGCCTTGCCGGGAGATCACGGCGGGCCATGCCAAAAGCCTTGGACTCAGCCCGGTGGAGAAGGAGGCGATGGTTGCCGAGGCTTCGCGCGGCGGACTCCATCAAGTCCCCGTCCGAGAAGTTGGAGGCTTCCGGGCCGAGCACGTCGTCCCCGGCCGGGGAGTACTCCAGGCGGAGGGAGGCGGTCATGCGGGGGATCGCCGAGGCCACGACCCTCCGCGACCAGGCGCAGGGTAGGCGCCGATAAGCCCTTACCGTACTGTGTTATGTCGTCCCAGAACCTAACTCTCGGGTTGGTGCAGACCGCAGGCGTGGTGACGGAGTTGAGGAGATCCTCTCCGCCCGCAGCCGCCTATAACTCCCAAGCGCAGGCGAGCTCGAGACCCCGACGCGGAGGCTACGGGCGCCCGTGCCGCGGTGGAGGCGGAGGACGCCGGGGAATTAACCTCGGTGGCGCTGGCCGCCATGGTACCGCTAGCCGGGTGGAGGCGCTGCGCCCGGGAGGCCCTCCGAGTCTGGGCAGATCACACACGCTTGCGCCGACCATGTCCCACTATCGGCCGACCTCCCTGATCGCCGAGGGACTCCGCCGTGGGCCGAAGAGGAGATGGGGCGCGAGAACGAGGTGCCGGCCCAACTCGCTGAGGAGGCCGAGGCGAGCGGGGCTCCCGCCGTGTTGGCGGCCACCTTTGCGCCCGCTGTCGCCTCCACCCCCTCCGTGGAAGGTGGTGATGCCGAGGCCGCTGACGCCGAGGTCGTGGGCCGGGCCGCTGGCCCCGACGCCGTGGCTCCCTGCCGCGATCACCGGTCGTGAGCCCCGGCACCGGAACGCCGAGACCGTGGGAGCCGTGGCCCGAGGCTCCGAGGTTGTGGATGTCGCCGCCCGCGATCTTTGGTGGCCCGGACGCCCCCCCGATGGACCCCGCAAGGGGGCCCGAGTGCCCATGTAAATAGGAACTTGCGTTGGCGTGTGTTTGTGGAACACTTTATGTGAATCGGCCCGCCGAGGCTTTAAGCTTTTGTACTAGCTTTTTTCGTTATCTCTCACATTCCCTTCCGTTTGTATTCGCTACTTGGTTTTTGCGAGGGTGCTTTTTGCAGCCGGGGTCGCTCTTTAACCGAAGGTAAGGACTACTTGTAGTAGTTGCCTCGGCCCCGTTGCCTTTCAGAATCGAGCGACCTCCTCGCGGCACTTGAAGTCATCCTTTGGCTAAGGGTAGCGAGTGGAGGCACCGTGGCGCTTGGGCGTAGGTGGCCTCGCGGCTCGGCCGCCCTCGGCCTTGGGATGACCTCGGCCGTGCTTTTTCCTAAGTATGCGAGAAGCCTTCGAACGAGAGTCTACGAAAGATAGCCGTGAAAACGAAAAAGATTTTTTGAGGGGTGCTTTCCGGGAGGGGGTTCCCCCCTTTCTAGCCCCCGAGGGAGGCTTGGTTTTGGTGAGCCAAAAGCAAGTTGTAACACCCCTGGTGTTACGTTAACCTAAACCCACCATAAACCCACCATGTCATCATTTTTATGCAAGAACCATCATTCGCTTAATCATAAAGCATTAGTGCATGAATGCATTTATGGTGCCTTTGTCTTGATGTGTTAATCATAACATGAAACGTTAAACATGGGTTAGTCTAAGTATGACTGGAAAGGGTTGCTAATTATATCTAATGGTCAACAGTATGGTTTTATGCTCTCAAAATGAAGCATGTTATGTTGTTAATTAAAGTAAATGAAAATCCTAATTTCTGAGCTCACATTATTTTCTTATGAAATAAACAAGAATCGGTAGATTTTGAATATTTTCTGAAAAAAAACAAAAAGGCAAAAGCCTTTCTTCTACCTTCAGCCGGTGGAGCAGGGAGGCACTGGAGCTGGCCGGGTTTGGCCGGTGATGGCAGGTGGGCGGCCAGCCGTGGCAGAGCTAGCTGGGATGGGCTCCGAAGCAAGGCGAACTCTCCGGTGCCCTCGGCTCGGCCGGAGATAGCCGGTGGTGGGCTGGCCACGAACGCCGGGCGAGTCCGCAGACGGAGCAAAGAAGGCAGCAGCGGCGACCCCGGCGGTGCTCCGGCGACCCTTGGGCCGGGGTAAGGGATGCACCGGACTCGGATTAGAGAGGTGAAGCTGCTGGTGGCGTTGGTAAGGCGTGAGAGGGCTCGGAAGAGAGAGAATGGTGGCAGCAGCAAGCTTGGTAGGCTGGCCATGGCGGCCGTCGCGACGGGAACCCGGTGTGAGATCGATTCCAGCGGCAAGGAGCAGCGGAAAAAGGTCGAGCAACCACGCGAGGATGAGACGGAGCTGCTAGCGCGGGCTGCCGGGCTATGGCAGAGCAAGGACGGTGAATTTTACTGGCGGCTCGAGCTCGCCGGAGATGGAACCGAGAGGAAAGAAAATGGAGACGACGGCCGCCCAGGGCTTTTAACGGCGAGGGTGAGACAGAGGGAGATGCCAGCGCCAAGCGAGCATGGTGACGTGGTCAGACGCGTGCCCCCCGTGCCTCCTCGACGCTGGACACGGCATCGCCGGCGGCCAGTGAGGAAAGAAGAGAAGAAGAGAACGGCTCAGACGTGTCGAGTTACTGTAGCAGCTCCCTTCCTCACTGTTTTCTTTAAATTACTCAAAATTTTGTATAACAACTTGAAAATCTCCAAAAATAAAAGTTGTTTAAAATTTTAAGATCTACAACTTTGCTTTTGGGACTAACCCCAAATTCTTGCTAGATTTTAAAATTTTAAAAAGGAGTGAAAATGGGTCAAATTTAGAGTTTTCAAATTAATTCCAAATTTGAATTTTTAAACCTGATTTTGAAACCTCCATTTGCAACTTTAGTTTTGGAAACTTTTTAAACTCAATTCTATGATTAATTCATAACTTCATAATTTGAGCTCGGGGATTAGGATTTTCATTTACTTTAATTAACAACATAACATGCTTCATTTTGAGAGCATAAAACCATACTTTTGACCATTAGATATAATTAGCAACCCTTTCCAGTCATACTTAGACTATCCCATGTTTAACGTTTCATGTTATGATTAACACATCAAGACAAAGGCACCATAAATGCATTCATGCACTAATGCTTTATGATTAACTGAATGATGGTTACTGCATAAAATGATGACATGGTGGGTTTATGGTGGGTTTAGGTTAACGTAACACCAGGGGTGTTATATTATATCCCCTTAAAAGAAATCTCGTCCCGAGATTTAAGGTTTGGGTTAGGTAATAGAAAAAGAAAATGTACCAAACCTATTGAGTTGTAGGAATTTCATTAAGCAACAAGAGTTGGATTGGAGAATTCCAACTAAAATCAAGAGGTAGCTCTTGGTGGTGAGAGTGTCAACAGGAATTACGTATATATAAATCAAAGAAATAGAATACTACAATGGTGGTTATCTTGTATCAGGAGCACCGACAATGATACTGGTGCCTTCTAGGAAATCCTAGTTTCCGGACGCAGTAGCATAGTCACGGGTCGAGATACCAGCATAACACCCTTGCAGTATCTCCAATATGACACATATCGAAGTGATAAGGTCAATAAAGTAACATGTGTTGAGACTAAAAAGACCAAGGTGACACACGTTGGAAAAGACCCAAGAAGGGTGGGGTTTAAATAATAGAAAAAAAATATATCAGGCACACTAAGTTTCAAGAATTTCATAATCAAGGAAGTTGATTTCAAAATTACAACCAAGGTTAACATAGGGTTGCAAGGCTAAAGCCTAATAAATTTAAGACACACAAGGAACAAGTTCCGTATATATAAAGAGTTGGAATTCCGAAGAATGATTCCAAGGGAGCACTTTAACTGTGGAATGTGATGGAGGATGATCATTGATCTTGATGCAAACGAGCGCCCAGCAGTAACTCATGTGGCTGCAGCACACAGGAGACCCCAGGTTTCGACGCTACATCGGGATCGCGGATCAGGCATCACCATTAACATAATTTCGGTAACTCCCACATGACACATGTTGAAATGACAAAGTCAAGCAATTGGCGTGTGTCGAGATTAGAAAGACCAAGGTAAGTCACACGTATAGGTGAAGAAATCCAAGTTGTCTTGAGGTATTTGCTAAGCAAAAATTCCTTAGCAAATTGAGATACAGGACGAGATTAGTGGGATCTTAATAGCTATGTGAACAATAGCTATTGTTGGATTAAGGAAGGACATGTTACCTTTAGCTTATATGACATGTATGATGCATGCTCGTCCTATACGTCTTCACGACGATAGTTAGCACACCACCCACAACTCACTATAGGGCAATACTTTATACACTAGTCTTGCAGAGTGAGACGGGATACAGAAAGACTCTGGGCAGGGCATTGTTGATGAAGTTAACTCTTCATTGTATTCCCTCAAAAAAACATGAAGATTCTTCAGTGTTGGTTAAGGATTATCCAAAAAGTCTTCTTGACGACTTGCGGCAACTTTAGAAAGATCGTAAGGCAAGTTTTAATATTATTTTGTCAAAACTTTTAATTGTAAATTTATTTTGAAGTTTTTTTCGCAAAGTAATACTATAAGTATCTTTGTAAGAATCGCTCTGATACCATTCTGTGGCGTAACCTTCTAAATTATATGGCCCACAAGCATCTAACATCGTCCCTAAGACCTCTGTCGTTATGCTTGCGTACCACATAACTTAAAAAGTCCTGTCGGGTGAAACCCCGATGACACCACGATTCTCCAAGATCGACTTCTTACAAGATATTGTAGTATTACAACCGTTTTCATACAAAAATACCAGAGTAGCGGAAGATTTACAAAAGAGGATTACAACATTTGATCAGAGTTTGATTAAACAAAACTTAACTGAGTTTGCGGAAGCGAGAAAAGAACTTTGTAGATGGAAGATATTCGATCATGCCAAGTCCACTGGTATGACCGAAGTCAGCAACACTAGTCAACACCTGCAACAGGGGTTAAACAAACCCTGAGTACAAAAGTACTCCGCAAGACTTACCCGACCAAAAATTAGGGAGAAGACTCAGGAATGCTGGTTGATAGGAATCAAGGTAAGGCTTTAGCAAGAATCAAGGACACCTTTACGGAAAAGCGACTAATGTTGATCCTTACTATTCATTCTTATCTGATATTTTCATTAAGCATTAAGCTATCCATCTAGGTTATCCTAGTCTAGAGCAATCACTTGTCAAGCAAGATCTCGATTTCCAAAACTTTCCATCCTCAGCAACTTTCCTCATTACTACGATGCCGGGACTCGGATCAAGTCTCCCATATCGTGGAGCAACGACGATTCGAATCGCTTTATATACCCAGCTGGGGCTTCCTAGCCACACGATGTATGCAGGACCGAACATCTCACATACATCAACTCACGCTTGCATTTCTCCAGACCAGAACGGGTCCTAGCCACGGGAGCACAGTACACCATCTCCCTACGCCGTCAGTCACAACCGTCGACGGTGCGCTCGTAGTGTGGGTACACGCTACTTCCCGCCCCGGTGTCCGTTCTCGTATGGATCGTATAAGGGAGCTTACCGCCATTAGCATGCGACTAGTACTATTCAATAACCTCATGATCCCAGCGCCAAACAACGGATGGTCCTTAACCGACACAAGTGGACGACACTACACTAGGGCACTAGCCCTTCCCCGATGCAAGTCACTCCACCCGCGCCTCAATTTACTTATCATCATGTTCTTATTGAGTATCCTTGACCCGATCGAAGTAAAGGATAAACAATAAGCAACATCAGGTTTTCGTAATTGCCCTCAACGGGGATATTGTGATTAACTTTTGAAAGCATTTTATTTGCAAAGCCTATGCTATCAGCAAGACTAAGCATATACTAAATATTTTTAAATCAAAACAGGTTTCGGGGATAGTATATCAAGGTACGGTAAATGCATCAAGATAGGATATCACTCAACTCCTACGCCTAATGCATCATATCATCAACATAAAATTATAAAGAACTTTCAAAATTCAAAAAAAGGGTTTAATATATCCGGGGCTTGCCTGCGTTGCAGAGAAGGTTAACTTGTTAGTCTTGACATCAAACTCTTCGTGGATTCACCTTGTCAAGGTTGGATCACAGCGAATCTTCTTTGGAACTTGACCATCGCGATCCTTCGCTCTCACGTGAACTATGCGTACATGAAATGATGTATGCTAAGTATGATGAAATGCATGACATGATGCATGATGCAGGCAACACGGATGAAACAACTTAATCTCACATCATCTTGAGTACAACTTTCCTTCACGGTATAGCTTCATTTATTATTCACCAAGCATGCTTATCATTTGAATGCAACTATGCATGCATCTCCAAATGACATGAGTGATTAATCATGATGCATGAAACATTCGCTCCAGTGACATCAAACCTAGTTACATTATTTAACTTGAGTACAACTTTGCGTTATGAAAAAGTTGTCATCAAGGGTCCATGGTTAGCAGCTACAACGACATAGGATGACGCAACACAATCAACGCAGATTGCCGAAGGTCATTAAGGTTAATGACCTAGGGTCATCACTCAATCCCAAAATCAATCAACCCTATGATGATTAAGGTTAATTACTAATTTATTAATTATTTTTTTACAGTTGTTGAAAGCCACTAATTAAACATGCTGATTAAAGATTAACTAAACACTAATTAATCAAGAAATTAACTAATACTATTAACCAGGTGTTGAAATACTACAAACAAGATCAATTAATCAACTAATAGGATTAATACAAATATAATATCAGCATATTAATGCTATGAGATAGCAGGACTAAATATACCATGGACTTCATTCGACTTATAAAGGTAAGCAAGCATGTACTAACCATTTACTTGATTACTAGCTCACTAATTAAATATGAGGCTAGGATGATTATTAAGCAACATTGTTCACTTACTAACATCGTGGATAAGGTTACATGAAGATAATCATTTCAATGCTATGGGACAGAAAAGATTAACCTACTCCATGGTCTCCAATTAATATCCAAAAGCACTCAAGTCATCACATAATTTATGCCAATCACTTAAGTAATTATTATCTAATTATTAAAGCATATAAATAGGGTAAAAATTAAATTTCATCAAATTAATCCTAAACTTTTTGTGGAGGTTAATTACATCATAAAACAGTGGTAAAACAAATTTCATAATATTTGGGTTATTATTTCGGCCTTCAAAAATCAAACCGTATGCATTTATTAATTAAAGCATGGAATTATTGAGCATAACAAAATTGATTAACATGCCAAACATATATTTTTCCATGAAACTACACATCATGAGGAACATAAAGAAATTTAGTTCATAATTTTCTGAGCTCACATTATTTTCTTATGAAATAAACAAGAATCGGTAGATTTTGAATATTTTCTAAAAAAACAAAAAGGCAAAAGCCTTTCTTCTACCTTCAGCCGGTGGAGCAGGGAGGCACTGGAGCTGGCCGGGTTTGGCCGGTGATGGCAGGTGGGCGGCCAGCCGTGGCGAGCTGGCTGGGATGGGCTCCGGCAAGGCGAACTCTCCGATGCCCTCGGCTCGGCCGGAGATAGCCGGTGGTGGGCTGGCCCTAACAGCGTTTCCAAAACTAAAGTTGCAAATGGAGGTTTAAAAATCAGGTTTAAAAATTCAAATTTGGAATTAATTTGAAAACTCTAAATTTGACCCCTTTTTTCACTCCTTTTTAAAATTTTAAAATCTAGCAAGAATTTGGGGTTAGTCCCAAAAGCAAAGTTGTAGATCTTAAAATTTTGAACAACTTTTATTTTTGGAGATTTTCAAGTTGTTATACAAAATTTTGAGTAATTTAAAGAAAACAGTGAGGAAGGGAGCTGCTACAGTAACTCGACACGTCTGAGCCGTTCTCTTCTTCTCTTCTTTCCTCACTGGCCGCCGGCGATGCCGTGTCCAGCGTCGAGGAGGCACGGGGGCACGCGTCTGACCACGTCACCATGCTCGCGAAGGCGCTGGCATCTCCCTCTGTCTCACCCTCGCCATTAAAAGCCTGGGCCGGCCGTCGTCTCCATTTTCTTTCCTCTGGGTTCCATCTCCGGCGAGCTCGAGCCGCCGGTAAAATTCACCGTCCTTGCTCTGCCATAGCCCGGCAGCCCGCGCTAGCAGCTCCGTCTCATCCTCACGTGGTTGCTCGACCTTTTTCCGCTGCTCCTTGCCGCTGGAATCGATCTCACACCGGGTTCCCGTCGCGACGGCCGCCATGGCCAGCCTACCAAGCTTGCTGCTGCCACCATTCTCTCTCTTCCGAGCCCTCTCACGCCTTACCAACGCCACCAGCAGCTTCACCTCTCTAATCCGAGTCCGGTGCATCCCTTACCCCGGCCCAAGGGTCGTCGGAGCACCGCCGAGTCGTCGCTGCTGCCTTGCTGCTCCGTCTGGACTCGCCGGCGTTCGTGGCCAGCCCACCACCGGCTATCTCCGGCCGAGCCGAGGGCACCGGAGAGTTCGCCTTTCTTCGGAGCCCATCCCAGCCAGCTCTGCCACGGCTGGCCGCCCACCTGCCATCACCGGCCAAACCCGGCCAGCTCCAGTGCCTCCCTGCTCCACCGGCTGAAGGTAGAAGAAAGGCTTTTGCCTTTTTTTTTTCAGAAAATATTCAAAATCTACCGATTCTTGTTTATTTCATAAGAAAATAATGTGAGCTCAGAAATTAGGATTTTCATTTACTTTAATTAACAACATAACATGCTTCATTTTGAGAGCATAAAACCATACTGCTGACCATTAGATATAATTAGCAACCCTTTCCAGTCATACTTAGACTAACCCATGTTTAACGTTTCATGTTATGATTAACACATCAAGACAAAGGCACCATAAATGCATTCATGCACTAATGCTTTATGATTAACTGAATGATGGTTACTGCATAAAATGATGACATGGTGGGTTTAGGTTAACGTAACACCAGGGGTGTTACACAAGTCTCACTGAGTCCTACTGGGGACAGAATGCTATGACTTGGGAGAAACGCCCAAGGATTTTTATTTAGCCAAAGGTACAAAGCGTATGTACAATGCTTGAAATTTCTAAGGGTAAAAAGCGGCGTAGGCGTTGGATATTCCAAGCGTTGTTGAGGATTTCACCGGCCTCGTTAGCAAGCTTGTGCGTGCCGGGCTTGAGGACTTCAGCGATGATGAAGGGCCCCCTCCCATGGCGGCGTGAGCTTGTGGCGCCCTCTGTTGTCTGGCGGAGGCGGAGCACCAAATCGCCTTCCTTGAGGTCTCGGGTGCGGACCCGGTCGGTCGTGGTAGCGTCGGAGGGACTGGCCGGTATCTTGCCGAGTGTAGGAGGGCGGTGTCCCCGGCTTCCTCGAGCATGTCCAGCGAATCCTCCCGAGCTGCCTGGTTGCGTGCCTCGTTGTAGGCCTTGAGTCTCGGAGACCCGAATTCTAAGTCGGTAGGCGGGATGGCCTCGGCGCCGTACACCGGGAAGAAGGGCGTGAAACCCGTGGCTCTGGCTGGTCGCCGCCCCGAGGCTCCAGAGGACCGAGGGGAGCTCCTCGAGCCATCTTTTGCCGAACTTTTCGAGCTTGTTGAAGATCCGAGGCTTGAGCCCTTGCAGTATCATCCCGTTGGCCCGCTCTACGTGCTCGTTCGTCTGGGGGTGCGCGACTGAGGACCCGACGATGCGTATCCGGTGCTTGTCGCAGAAGTTTGAAACCTCGCCCCGTGAACCGGGTGCCGTGGTCGTTGATGATAGAGTTCGGGATTCCAAAGCGATGGATGATGTCGGTGAAGAAAAGTACCGCCTGCTCGGACCGAATGTTGGTAACGGGCGCGCCTCGATCCATTTGGAGAATTTGTCGATGGCGACGGCAGCGGATGAGTGAAGCCCCCAGGCGCCTTCTTGAGGGGTCCTACCAGATCAAACCCCACACGGCGAAAGGCCATGTGATCGGGATGGTCCGGGCGCGCTGGGCCGGTAGGTGCGTCGACGAGCGTAGTGCGACATCCTTCGCGGGTGCGTACTACCTCGGTGGCGTCGGCGACCGCGGTTGGCCAAGAGAACCCCTGTCGGAAAGCGGCCGACGAGGGAGGCGGGGTGCGGCGTGGTGGCCGTAGACACCGGCGTGGATCTTTTGGACCGGGCGAGGCCCTCCTCGGCCGTGATGCATCATTGCAGGGACCCCCCGGGGCTTCGCTTGTAGAGCTCTTCCTCGATAACGACGAAGGACTTTGCTCTTCTCGCGATGCGCCTGGCTTGGTTGAAGTCCTCGGGGAGGACCCCTCGGATGATCCGGTCGAGGTATGGCTTTCTCCATCCGGCTTGGGGTCGGCCTCGGATCCCCTCCGTCGATCTCCATGACCTCGGCGTTTGATGCCGAGGACGCCTCGGAAGTCGGGGGGTCTCGGATGTCGAGGGGCCTCGGACGGGCCTCCAGCCCAGGGGGTCGGTACGATCCTCCGAGGCCTCCCCCACCACCCTAGCGTGACGGAAGGAGCCGCGAGGTCTTTTGGTGAAGACGCGTCGGGAACCGGGGCTCTCCCAGCCGGCGATCTTGGCGAGTTCGTCGGCGGCTTCGTTGTGCCTCCCGGACGACGTGGTTGAGCTCGAGACCGTCGAACTTGTCCTCCGGGCGCGCGCCGCCTTGCGACGCGCGTCCATCTTGAGGTCGTGGCGGCTTGAGTCCTTCGTGACTTGGTCGATGACGAGCCTGCGAGTCCCCCCCGGACGTTGAGGCGCTTGACGCCAAGTTCGGCGGTGATCTTTAACCCGTTGAGCAAGCCTTCGTGATTCTGCCATATTGTTCAATCTTTGGGAAGTGAAGGCGGATCACGTACCGCACGCGTGCACCCGAGGGAGAGACGAAGAGGGGAGGCCGGCGCCGGCTCCGGTCTTCATCGTGGACCCGTCAAAGTATATCGTCCAAAGATTCCGCCTGGAGCCGGAGCGGCGGTAGCCGGGTGTCGATCCCACTCCCGCGAGGAAGTCGGCCAAGACTTGAGATTTGATGGCCTTCTTCGGGCGCATAGGAGAGAGTCTCTCCCATGAGCTCGACGGACCACTTGGCAACCCGCCCGAGACCTCCCGATTACGGAGGATCTCTTCCAACGGGAAGGAGGAGACCACCGTCACGGGTGGGCGTCGAAGTAGTGCTTGGGAGCTTGCGCCGTGTCGGGACCACCGTATAGAGCAGCTTCGGATCTCAAGGGGGTAGCGGATCTTGGTCTCGGACAACACCTCGCCGATGAAGTAGACCGGCCTCTAGACCGGCAGGGTGTGGCCCTCCTCCCTTACTCTCGACGACGATGGCCGGCCGACCACCTGGGTGGTCGCGGCGACGCACAAGAGGAGGGGTTCACCTTCGGCGGGCGGGACGAGGATCGGGCACCGGTGAGGGCAGCCTTAAGCTTGTCGAGGGCCTCCCGGGCCTCGGTGGTCCAGAGAAGCGCTCGGACTTTCTCGGGAGGCGTCTGAGGGCGTCCTTCTCGCCGAAGTCGTGAGATGAAGCGACCGAGGGCCGCCCGGACAGCCCATGACTCACATGCGCCCTTCAGGTCCTTGATCGCCCCCATGCTCGTCACCGCAGTCACCTTCTCCGGGTTGGGCTCGATGCCGCGTTTGGAGACGATGAACCCGAGGAGCATGCCTCGGGGAACCCCGAAGACGCACTTCGGGGTTGAGCTTGACGCTTTTGGCCTTAAGACACGGAAAGCGATCTTGAGGTCGAGAGATGAGGTCGTCGGCCTTCTTAGTCTTGACCACGATGTCGCCGACGTGAGCCTCTACGGTTTCGCCCGATGTGTGGCCGAAAACGCCCAAAGCATGCACCGTTGGTACGTGGCCCCTGCGTTCCCTAAGCCCGAAGGGCATCGTCACGCAATGATTCATGCCGAACGGGTGATGAAGGACGCCGCGAGCTGGTCGGACTCCTTCATCTTTATTTGGTGGTAGCCGGAATAAGCATCAAGGAAGGATAAGAGCTCGCACCCCGACGTGGAGTCGACTATCTGATCGATACGTGGTAAGAGAAAAGGGACTTTCGGACATGCTTTATTTAAACTAGTATAGTCTACACACATCCTCTATTTCCCACTCTTTTTCCTAACTAGTACAGGATTAGATAGCCACTCAGGGTGGAACACCTCCTTGATGAATCCGGCCGCCAAAAGCTTGTTCACCTCCTCGCCGATGGCCCTACGCTTCTCCTCGTCGAATCGGGCGCATCGGCCGCTTCACCGGGTCCGGACCCGGCCCGGATATCAAGGGGTGCTCGGCGACATCCCTCGGAATGCCCGGCATGTCCGAGGGACTCCACGCGAAGATGTCGATGTTCGCGCGGAGAAAGTCGACGAGCACGGCTTCCTATTTAGGGTCGAGGGAGTCACAGATCTTCACCGTCTTGCCGGACGAGGTGGAGGGGTCGAGCGGGATCTCCCTTTACCCCATCGGACGGCTCGGAAGGTGCCGGGCGTGGCACTTGGAGTCGAGAGCCTCGGAGATGGCCATGGCCTCGGCATGCTCGATGGCCTCCACGTCGCAGTTGAACGCATGCTCGTAAGAGGAGCCAACGGTGATGACGCCGTTGGGGCCCGGCATCTTGAGGAGGAGGTACGTGTAGTTCGGGACCGCCATGTACTTCGCGTACGTGGGACGTCCGAGTATGCCGTGGTAGGTTCCTCGGAAGTCAACCACGTCGAAGGTGATGACCTCCTTGCGGTAGTTTGATGGCGTCCCGAAGACGACGAGGAGATCGATCTGCCTCGAGGGGCCGTGCTCGCTTGCCCTGCACGATCCCCCCTCGAAAGGGAGAGTTGAGGGTCGGAGGTGCGGGCGCTCCATCCCCAAGAGGCCGAGGGTGTCGGAGTAGAGGATGTTGAAGGCGCCGCCGCCATCCATCAAAGACCTTAGTGAGCCGAACGTTGCCGACGACGGGATCCACCACGAGTGGGTATCTCCCTGGGTTTGGCACGTGGAGCGGGTGGTCGTCGAGGCCATAGGTGATGGCCTCGGCCGACCACGGCAGTACCGTGCGTGGCGGGCGCACCGAGAATACCTCTCGGCGCCGCGCTTGATCTCGACGTGGAGAAAGGTTCGCCGGGAGGCCTCCGATGATCATGAAGACATCGTGGATCTTCGGGAACCCGTCATCCTTGTCTTCATCCTCCTTCTCCTTCTTCTTCTTGTCCTCGGGCGGGGGCAGCTTCTAGTAGAATCGGTAGGCCAAGTCACACTCCCCCATGGTGTGCTTGACGGGGAACTTGTGGAAGGGGCATGGCTTTTTGAGCATGTCGTCGAATGCCCCCTGGCCCCGGGGGCCTCGGGGTCTTGCGGTCGGCCGCGGCGACGAGATCATCCTCGAGTCTTCCTCCTTCTTGCCTTGCTTCTCCCTCCGCTTGCCCCTCTTGTTCTTCTTCGTTAGTTTGCGGGTTCTTTGTTCCGCCCGGCTTCTTCATTCTTCCGCTTGTCCTTGTCGTTGGCGCCGCGAAAGATGACCCCCATCGCCTCCTCGCCGGAGGCGAAGTTTGTGGCCACTTCAAACAGCTCGTTGGCGGTGGAGGGCATCTTCCGACCCAGTTCGTGGACCAGCTCCTTGCAGGTCGTCCCATCGAGGAACGTGCTGATAATGGCGTGTCGGCCACGTTGGGCAGCTCGGTGCACTTCTTGGAGAAGCGGTGGATGAAGTCGCGAGCGACTCGTCGAGGCGGCGGCGGCTACGGAGATCCCAGGGAGTTCCTGGGCGCACGTATGTGCCCCGGAAGTTTCCCACGAAGATCTTGACCAGGTCGGCCCAGTCAAAGATCGTGCGGGCGGGAAGGTGCTCCAGCCAGGCCCGAGCGGCGTCGCCCAAGTGAAGGGGAAGGTTGCGGATGATGAGCTTGTCATCGTCCGCCCCGCCCACCGGGCGAGGCGGTAATCGTTGAGCCAAACCCGGGGTTCGTCTCACCCGAGTATTTGGTGAGGTTGGCGGGCTGGCGGAACTGAAAGGGGAATCGTGGCGCCGCGGGATTTCCCGGCTGAAGGCACGAGGGCCCAGGGGTCCGCGTCGTCGCGATCCTCGCCGCTGCCGCGCCACCGCCTGCGCGGCTGGCGGTCGCGTCGTCCCAAGGCGCTCGCCTCCCTCACGATGTTGCGCGCGTCGCCGTCGTTAAGGCTGCCCATGGTTGTCACGATGCGCTCCCCGGCCGACCTTCGCGAGGGATCCTGTGGACAGAGGGCCTCGGCTCCTCCCTGGGGACGCCTACGTTCCTCGCCCTCATGAAGCGAAGGCGCGGTGACGAGCTCTCGGCCCGCTGGGCCGCGGCGTTCTCGATGAGCCTCACAGCTCGTCACGGATGCGGCGCCCTCCGGGGTGGAGGGCTCCGCATTGATCGGAAAGAAGGGCCGCAGCCGCGACGTTTTTGGCTCGCACGCCGGAAGACGGAGGATGCTCGCGCCCCTCGTCGTTGACGATCCTCTGCTGGACGTCGCGGGCGTCTTTGCCGTCTTCGGGGCTCTCGTTGGGCGCCGCGCGGTGGCCTTGCTCGAGCGCGTCTATCTTCCCTCGCCTTAGCTGAAGACGGTCGTGGTCAAGCTTAGCCCCGAGGTCACTGATTTGCTCGACGGTAGGTCAACGCGCTCCCGAGGTGTGACCGGTGGATCCTCCGCCCCTGGGGGTAGTCGTGGCGGTGGGGTCCGCTCCCCTTGTGGTCGGGAGGCTCCTGGGTCTCTTTGGGGTCGCGACCATCGGGGCGGTTCTAGCGGTGTGTCTAGGGGTTACGCCTCGATCCTCTCAGAACACCCTCGGTGTTACGCAAAAAAACATTTCTTAAATTACCTCATGAGCATCGTCATTTCGTGTTAATGCATGTGTTATAGTGTGTGGATGATTGTTTTCAACCTAGCTATGCTAATAAAGTTGCCAAATAAAAGTTAAAAGAAAAGCTAGATCAAGTGCTCTTTTATATCACTTAAGGTTCTTCGACAATTTTTATTAAGCAATAATAATATATAACTTGTATGTGTCTCTTAATCAAAGTTGAAGTATAAATCTTGTATGAAGCAATGCAACTTATCCCACTTGCAAAAAGGATTTCGATAAATGATTTTTCGATCAGCTCGAAATGCCATTTGATTAAAGTTCCGATTTCAGCCTAGCTCTTTTTCCTAAGTCTGAAAAAACTTTTGGCGGCACCATGTTGGCATGGTGTTCTTGAAAAAATCGAGTTTAGCAAGAGTGCCTTGCCTTGAGCTCAATCAACAGCTTGATGTGCCTTCTTCATCGTTGCATAGTTGGTTCTTGTCGAAACTTCGCTAGGTTGGCTACGGTGCTCGCTTTAAAAGCGTCGTTGCACTTTCGGCCTGTCGGTTTGGGCGCGTGGGCGCGGTCACCACGTGCTTGGCCGTGGTCCAGCGCGTAGGGCCAACGGCCGGCATCACTGGCCGCCCAGCCTCTGACCGCACGGGTGCCGTCTTGCGCGCCCTCGATCTTTGGGCTTGGTCGGTAGTCCGCGTCACGTCGCCCCGTTGCCGCCATCTGCGCAGTTTAGTCACACCGCTCTTTCTCACGACGGGATGCCGCCGTACTGCCGCCGCGTCGTTTCTTTGCTCCGTGCCGTCGTCCCGCTTCCTGCACCAGTAGTGCCGTGTCGCTTTGCCCTCGTCGTTGTAGCGCTGACCGCTCAACGACGCCGGGAGGCCGCCCCCTCGGGCCGTCTTTGTATCCAACCCCTTTCCTCCCTCCGGCCGACATAGCCGATCGGCCGCCGCCAAGTTAAGCAGAAATGGCGCCAAGTCAAGCCGACGGGTACGCACCTCCTTGTTCGTCCGTCAATGCTACAGCTATCCCTGTCCACCCCTTCGCAGATAAAGCAGCGACGAGCTCCAATTTGGAGTCTTCTCGTCGACGGCCCAGGAAAGCTCAAACCGGCGCTTCCAAATTGCCACCCATCCACAGTTCTAGAGTCTAATTAACCTACACCGCCAGTTTAAGCCTTTAAGCCTCTTTCGACATGCGCACCTTCTGAGTCGCAGCCGCGGTGCTTGGGCGGGTGACACGGTCGTGTCAATCGCCGTGCGCCGCCGAGCTCTCTGCTCGCTAGCGGCCAACCCTCCTCGGTTCTTCTCCGACTCAACCGCCACCGCAGCAAGGTTCGGGAGAACGAGTCCGTGTTGTACCTCCCCGACGACGTCGAGTTCGAGGAGGTGATCGAAGAGTACGTGGAGGAGATTCCCCGGACCGGAGGTGTTCCAGAGTTTCGGGGAGCCGCGGGCGATCGAAAAGTTTACCCGTCCGCCCAAGGCAAGCCCCGGTGCATAACCTATATTTTATGAACTTATGAATATCTATATGTTTGCATTTACGTTACAGGAATTGTTATGGAACCCACATGCATATATATATATATCTATCCTATGAGTATTACTAGTATGATAGGCTCGAGTAGCTGCTATGCTTAGGTTGTCGGTAGCGTGAGTAACCTGCCGTTACTCACAAGTAGGAGTATTCTCTACTCACATGATAATTGGTGGAAAAAGGAACAAGTTGACCGGACAGGGATATGGTATGGTTATTGGTGGTGTGTGACAAGTTATGTCCTGCGGCCAACAGGGCTTAATTTGGTTACACGGTTTCCCCTGCATGCGTGTCGGTTAAGGACCGATCGTTGCTAAGGGTTGAAGGTTAAGTCACGGATCTCCTTATCCCGAACACATACTTGGGTATGGGCGCTTAGAAGGCTTGCTCTCTCTTGTCTTGGGTTCCGGCTTCATCCGGACCGGCTGTTTGGGGGCGGGGATGGTGGAGGTCCTTGCACCACCATTTACGGCGGGGTCGTAAGTGCTGGGGGCTTGGAGTCCAAGTTAGGGACGGGGATCTGAGCCCCGGGCAGGGGGAAAGCAAGTTATTCTCGTCTGTGTCTAGGATGCGGGGCGGGGGGGTGGTTTTGGGGTACCCACCGGGCACATTGATTCGCGAATCGCCGTTCTTGAACGGTAACGACGAGGACCTTATTCTGGCATCGTAGTAAGAACTGGAAGATGAAAGATGGATGAAAAGAGATTCTCGATTGCTTACCACTTGCTTGAAAGTAGTACAGGTGCTTACATAGCTTGGATAACTAATCCACTAAAATACGGCTAAAATATGGAAATAAGGACGCAGGCTTAGTAATGCTTTTCTGCAAATAAACTAAACCACCCAGCCATAAAGCCTCTTGCATATCCTTGAGAGTCGGGATGTATATATATTTCCCATTCGGGTAAGTCTTGCGAGTACATTGTGTACTCAGGGTTTATTTCCCCTGTTGCAGGTTCAGCTTGAGGAGTAGCTCTTGTGTGGAGGATTCATCTGGTGGGCACAGACGGAATCCTTGTATCGTTTTCCGCTAGATGTTTATTTCAATTCCGCTGTTATTTCCGCACTCTGAACTCTGGTATTGTAATGAATAAATTTGTGAACCCTGGTTGTTTGAAATGGACTAAGTGATGTAAGTTCCGTACTCAATGTGTCTCCTGGTGAAATCGTGGAACTTCGAGTTCTCCCGTTGGGTGTGCTCGACAGAATCTGCGTGAATTAGTGGGCTCACTTAGGTACTTAGTGCCTAATGGAAGGCGAGTACCTCTGGGAGCGTATTAATTCAGGCGGTTCTGCCACAGGTGGTATCAGAGCATAATTGAGTATTCGGAGCTTAGGAACCTATTTCTAAGAGTTAAAACTTGACCCACAAAAGTCTTTTCAAAAGATAGGACGTGGTTCTGTGCGTTTAGAAGTATAGGCCCATAGTTATGGTTATGTATCTAGGATAGTGGCACTTGTTTTTAACTAATCATTTTTTCTGCAGTACACTAACTTGTGCGACGTAAGAACCGATTAGTATCCGGCAAGTGAGTGTGCGATGTGCCAAAGTTTTGCGTGCCACTATATTTACGGCCGAGTAAACGAATAGGTCGAGCATGCATCATTAAGAGTAATAAAATTTCATATGATTAAGCTTCCCCTCACGCGAACCTCAATAATGGATAACTTACTAAAAATAATTGCTCTCATCCAAGTCAAAGTCTAGATCCTAAAAGATGTTGATCTGGTCTTATCAGTTCTCTCAGTCTCTTGTTCCGTGTTGGAAGATCTGGGTGCTGATTTTCGGATGGTCTGCTTGCAGATGAGGGTTCCCTCCGAGCGTGGCGGCTACGGTGGTGGAGGCGGGCGGGGCCATGAGGCCCATGAGGAGGTTCGGGGTGGTGGCCGGGGTGCCGGGCGGGCGGGGGCAGCCTAGGCTCGTCGGCCACCACCACCACCACCGCCGGCTCCCCGACCTTCGCGGAGATGATGGCGGAGTTGGCGGCCGCCGTCGGGACTCGGCCCGTGCCCTGAGCCGATGGCACGTCTGTTGGAGGACTTCCCCGCCGCGGCAACGGTGGGAATGGAGGAGGTGGAAATGGTGGGTATGGAGGCGGTGGTCTGGAGGAGGAAAAGCCCTGTACCTACAAGGATTTCGTGGTGACGCAGCCGCCTACTTTCACCCCGTCTGGCCGAGCCTGCGGATGCGGAGCATTGGCTTCGTGGTCCGGAGCGTCTTCTTGCCGCCGCTAGGATCACCGACGACCCGTAAGGTGCACTTTGCCGCACAAAGATTCTGAGGGGGTCCGCGATTGGTGGGACACTTTCACCGCCATGCGGCGTCCGGGGTCACCCGGTGACTTGGGGACGAGTTCTGCACCGCCTTCCGTCGGCACTTTGTTCCTGTTGGCCATCCGAACAGAAGGCAAGGAGTTCATAGATCCGAAGCAAGGGAGCATGTCTGGGCTGCGGATTATGTTCACAAGTTCAACTATCTGTCTCGGTATCTTTGGGCAACCGTGTGGACACCGATGAGAAGAAGATGGATTGCTTCAACCGTGGTCTTACCAGTCTTATGCAAAAGGAGCTGTATACTGGAGGTTACCGTACTTTTGGGGAACTGATGAATGCTGCCATCACCATGGAAGGGTTGCGGGCGTGACACCCGGTCGAGTGGAGCAGGAAGAGAGTAGCTACAGGTTTTTCTGGTCACCAGCAGCCTCGAAAGGTCCAGATGGGTCAGAGAGCACCTCACAACTCTCCTGGGGGACAGCAGTCATACCGGTCTCAAGAGGCCCGTCGGTGTACCCGGCCTCCGATACCGTGCACCCACCCGGCGACACACAACAGACGCGCAGCGGTCTCAAAGAGCCCCGGGGACGGCGGTATCCACCTCGTCGAGGTCGGGGAGGCAAAGAAGGCGGTGTCACCCAATGCATGTTTCAAGTGTGGCAAGGAGGGTCACTTTATTCGGAATTGTCCGCAGAACCAGCCTTCTCAGTCTTCTGCAAACTCCCGTTTAGTCAAGAGGACTTTCGTTAAGAAGAAGATGCCTGCCTTGCCCGCACTGCAGGGCAGGTTAACTACACCGAGGCGGAGGAGATTCCACGTGGAGAGCCCGTGATGGCTGGTATGTTCTCCATCAACTCACATCCAAAGATTTGTGTTGTTTGATTACGGTGCATCACATTCATTCATGAGCATGGGATATGCACTAAGGAACGATATTCCCACGGTGGAAATGTCATTTGCCTATAAGATATTGACACCGGGGAGCACATCTATGCATTAATACCCTGACGAGAGCCAGTTCGTGTAGTGCTAGCCACTCACACCTATTGTGTTCGGTTTTTGATATTGCCGGATCAGGGGTTAGATGTGATCCTTGGGATGAACTGGATGCAGCAAAATAGGGTAGTCCTAAATCTTGAGCGGAGAGCAGTTGAGATGAAGCTTCCTTCTTCTGAGGATAGAATGACTCTTCTTATACCATCGACTCCAGTCTCATCGGTGGTTGCCCATGTTGAAGCCTCTGTTGATCTCGCTTCTATTCTTGTGGTATGTGAGTTTCCCGATGTTTTTCCCCGAAAAACTTACGGGGTTGCCACGATAGGGAGATAGAGTTCACCATAGATTTGGAGCCCGGATTTGTTCCCGTGTCGCGGCGTCCTTACCGCATGGCCCCGCCAGAGTTAGGCGAGATGAAAAAGCGATAGAAGAGTTCTTTGAAAGACCGTTTTATCCGTCCTAGCTCATCACCTTGGGGTTGTCCACCATTTTTGTGAAGAAGAAGGATGGTACTCTTCGTATGTGTGTGGATTATCGCCCTCTTAATGCGGTAACCATTAAGAACAAGTATCCCTTGCCTCGCATCGATCTCTTGTTTGATCGGTTAGCCGGGTGCTAAAGTGTTCTCAAAAATTGATCTCCGTTAAGGTACCATCAAATAAAAATCCGACCCGAAGATATCTCCAAAACAGCTTTCTCTACTAGGTATGGTCTTTATGAGTACCTAGTTATGTCCTTTGGCCTCACCAATGCTCCTGCATTCTTCATGTATCTCATGAACTCAGTCTTCATGCCGGAGTTGGACAAGTTTGTGGTGGTCTTCATTGATGATATTCTGATCTACTCCAAGAATGAGCAAGAGCATGCGCAGCATCTTCGAGTTGTGTTGACTCGACTGCGTGAGCACCAGTTGTATGCCAAGTTCAGCAAGTGTGCATTTTGGTTAGATGAAGTGCAGTTTTTGGGGCATGTCTTGACTCCTGAGGGTATCTCTGTAGATCCTAGCAAGGTGCAGGATGTCTTGAATTGGCAGTCTCCTGAGTCAGCTCATCAAGTTCATCAGTTCTTGGGTTTAGCTGGTTATTATCGACGTTTCATTCCAGATTTCTCTAAGCTAGCCCAACCCATGACCAATCTGCTTCGTAAAGATTCCAAGTTTGTGTGGACTCCCGCTTGTGAGGAAGCTTTCCAAACTTTGAAGAAACTACTCACCTCAGCCCCCGTCCTTGCTCAACCCGATATTGAGAGGCCTTTTGATGTGTACTGTGATGCATCCAAGACGGGACTCGGTTGTGTGCTTATGCAAGATGGTAGAGTGATAGCTTATGCTTCCCGTCAGTTGAAGAAGCATGAAGTGAATTATCCCACCCATGATTTAGAGCTTGCTGCAGTGGTGCATTCTCTAAAGATTTGGAGGCATTATCTTTTGGGAAATAAGGTGCACATTTATACAGATCATAAGAGCCTCAAATATATTTTCACTCAACCTGAGTTAAATATGAGGCAACGAAGATGGCTTGAGTTAATCAAGGATTATAATCTAGAAGTTCATTATCACCCTGGAAAAGCCAATGTGGTAGCGGATGCTTTGAGTAGGAAGCCACATAGAGCTGAAGAGTCTTTGCCTCACTCTCACCGTGAGATTTTAGCTCACATTTCCTTGGCCTCTAGCTTGCGCGAGAGGGATCATTATGGAACAAAGGCAAGATGTTTGAAGAAATTCCCCACATCAAGAAGTTGATAGCCGAGGATCGTGGTCCTCATTTCAAATCGATGAGATGGGTGTGGTTAGATTCAAAGATCGTTTGGTGGTTCCCGCTAGTGAAGGGTTGAGAAGAACAATTTTGGATGAAGCACATAATTCTAAATTATCCATTCATCCGAGGGGAGTAACAAGATGTACCATGATCTGCGCACCCTATATTGGTGGCCAAAGATGAAGCAACATATCACCAAGTTTATTGCAGAATGCGATACTTGTAGAAGAGTTAAGGCGCATCACCTCCGTACACCTGGTTATTTGCAGCCCTACCTGTTTTCTGCTTGGAAGTGGGAAGACATTTGCATGGATTTTATTAATGGTCTTCCCCGTACCTCCAAGGGGTATGACTCCATTTGGGTTGTAGTAGATCGCCTTACCAAGACAGCTCATTTCCTTCCAAGTAAAGACAAGATATACAAACTACTTGAGTACGCCAAGTTGTATTTTGAGAAGATTGTGTGTTTGCATGGAGTGCCTTTGACCATCATTTCGATCGGGGATCGGTGTTTGTCTCTCAGTGCGGAAACACTTGCAACGGTGCTTAGGCACTCAACTTCTTGCTAGTACTGCCTATCATCCACAAACAGATGGTCAAACTGAGAGAGTTAATCAAATCTTGGAAGATATGTTGAGGGCTTGTGTCATTTCTTTTCCCGAGAAGTGAGACGAATGCTTGCCTTTTGCTTGAGTTCTCATATAACAATAGCTATCAAGAGAGTATTAAAATGGCACCTTTTGAAGCTCTCTATGGCAAGAAATGTAGAACACCACTTAATTGGGTTGAAGTGGGAGATCGTGGTCATTTTGGGCTGACCTTATCAAGAAGGCAAGAGAACAAGTTCATGTGATTCAAAACCATTTAAAAGTGGCCCAAGCTCGTCGAGAAAAGTTATGCGAGATAAGAGAAGGAGACCATTAGAGTTTGAAGAAGGTGATTATGTTTATATCAAGGTGTCGCCGATGAGAGGGGTGCATCGGTTTGGAGTTCAAGGGAAGTTGGCTCCCCCGATATGTTGGGCCTTATCAAGTCATACAAATGTGGTGCTGTTGTTTTATCGCATCCAAATTCCGATATCTTGTCGGCAGTTCACAATGTTTTCCATGTCTCTCGGCTAAAGAAATGTTTAAGAGTTCCAACGGAGGTAGTAGAGATTGAAGGATTATCTCTCCAGCCTGATCTCACATATATTGAGCATCCTATAAAAATCTTAGATGAGAAGGAAAGAATTACCAGAAACAAGATCGTAAGGTTCTATAAGGTCCAGTGGCAAAATCATTCCGAGGAAGAAGCAACGTGGGAGCAAGAAGATTATCTTTTGGAAAACTATCCTCATCTCCTACCTAATGTGCCAAGGTAATCCAACTAAAATGTTTATAATATCCTACCTTTCTCACACTAGGCACACACATGAAATCTCGAGGACGAGATTTTTGTTAGGGGGGAAGAGCTGTAACACCCTCGGTGTTACGCGCAAAAACATTTCTTAAATTACCTCATGAGCATCGTCATTTCGTGTTAATGCATGTGTTATAGTGTGTGGATGATTGTTTTCAACCTAGCTATGCTAATAAAGTTGCCAAATAAAAGTTAAAAGAAAAGCTAGATCAAGTGCTCTTTTATATCACTTAAGGTTCTTCGACAATTTTTATTAAGCAATAATAATATATAACTTGTATGTGTCTCTTAATCAAAGTTGAAGTATAAATCTTGTATGAAGCAATGCAACTTATCCCACTTTGCAAAAGGATTTCGATAAATGATTTTTCGATCAGCTTCGAAATGCCATTTGATTAAAGTTCGATTTTCAGCCTAGCTCTTTTTCCTAAGTCTGAAAACGGCTTGGCGGCACCATGTTGGCATGGTGTTCTTGAAAAAATCGAGTTTAGCAAGTAGTGCCTTGCCTTGAGCTCAATCAACGGCTTGATGTGCCTTCTTCATCGTTGCATAGTTGGTTCTTGTCGAAAACTCGCTAGGTTGGCTACGGTGCTCGCTTTAAAAAAGCGTGCGTGCACTCGGTCTGTGGTCGGTTTGGGCGCGTGGGCGCGGTCACCACGTGCTAACCGTGTCCAGTAGCGTCAGATAGCGACCGGCATCACCGGCACGCCCGTGCCTCGACCGCAAGGGTGCCGTCTTTATTCTTTGCCTCAGTCTTTGGCTTGGCGTGTAGTCCGCGTCGCGTCGTCTGCGTCGTCGCCATGCGCAGCTAGCCGCCACCGCTCTTTCTCACGACGGGATGCCGCCGTACCGCCGCGTCGTTTTGCTGCTCCGTGCCGTCGTCCGCTTCCTGCACCAGTAGTGCCGTGTCGCTTTGCCCTCGTCGTTGTAGCGCTGACCGCTCGCCAACGACGCCGGAGGCCGTCCCCTCTGGCCGTGCTGCCCGCCAACCCTTTCCTCCCTCTCGGCCGACATAGCCGATCGGCCGCTGCCAAGTTAGGCAGAAATGGCGCCAAGTCAAGCCGACGGGTACGCACCTCCTTGTTCGTCCGTCAATGCTACAGCTATCCCTGTCCACCCCTTCGCAGATAAAGCAGCGACGAGCTCCAATTTGGAGTCTTCTCGTCGGCGGCCCAGGAAAGCTCAAACCGGCGCTCTTCCAAATTGCCACCCATCCACAGCTCTAGAGTCTAATTAACCTACACCGCCAGTTTCGCCTTAAGCCTCTCTTCGACATGCGCACCTTCTCGGAGTCGCAGCCGCGGTGCTTGGGCGGGTGACACGGTCGTGTCAATCGCCGTGCGCCACCGAAGCTCTCTAAGCTGGCGGCCAACCCTCCTCGGTTCTTCTCCGACTCAACCGCCACCGCAGCAAGGTTCGGGAGAACGAGTCCGTGTTGTACCTCCCCGACGACGTCGAGTTCGAGGAGGTGATCGAAGAGTACGTGGAGGAGATTCCCGGACCGGAGGTGTTCCAGGAGTTTCAGGAGCCGTGGCGGGCCCCACTCACCGACCCGCTTTGCCCAAGGCAAGCCCCGGTGCATAACCTATATTTTATGAACTTATGAATATCTATATGTTTGCATTTACGTTCTGAGGGAATTGTTATGGAACCCACATGCATATATATATATATATATATATATATATATATATATATATATATATATATATCCTATGAGTATTACTAGTATGATAGGCTCGAGTAGTTTTGCTATGCTTAGGTTGTCGATAGCGTGAGTAACCCGGCCGTTACTCACAAGTAGGAGTATTCTCTACTCACATGATAATTGGTGGAAAAAGGAACAAGTTGACCGGACAGGGATATGGTATGGTTATTGGTGGTGTGTGACAAGTTATGTCCTGCGGCCAACGAGGGCTTAATTTGGTTACACGGTTTCCCCTGTCACGTGTCGGTTAAGGACCGATCGTTGCTAAGGGTTGAAGGTTAAGTCACGGATCTCCTTATCCCGAACACATACTTGGGTATGGGCGCTTGGAAGGCTTGCTCTCTCTTGTCTTGGGTTCCGGCTTCATCCGGACCGGGCCGTTTGGGGGCGGGGATGGTGGAGGTCCTTGCACCACCATTTACGGCGGGGGTCGTAAGTCTTTGGGGGCTTGGAGTCCAAGTTAGGGGCGGGGGATCCGGAGCCCCGGACGGGGAGAAAGCAAGTTATTCTCGTCTCGTGTCTAGGATGCGGGCGGGGAGTGTGTTTTGGGGTACCCAGCTGGGCACATTGATTCGCGAATCGCCGTTCTTGAACGGTAACGACGAGGACCTTATTCTGGCATCGTAGTAAGAACTGGAAGATGAAAGATGGATGAAAAGAGATTCTGATTGCTTACCACTTGCTTGAAAGTAGTACAGGTGCTTACATAGCTTGGATAACTAATCCACTAAAATACGGCTAAAATATGGAAATAAGGACGCAGGCTTAGTAATGCTTTTCTGCAAATAAACTAAACCACCCAGCCATAAATCCTCTTGCATATCCTTGAGAGTCGGGATGTATATATATTTCCCATTCGGGTAAGTCTTGCGAGTACATTGTGTACTCAGGGTTTATTTCCCCTGTTGCAGGTTCAGCTTGAGGAGTAGCTCTTGTGTGGAGGATTCATCTGGTGGGCACAGACGGAATCCTTGTATCGTTTTCCGCTAGATGTTTATTTCAATTCCGCTGTTATTTCCGCACTCTGAACTCTGGTATTGTAATGAATAAATTTGTGAACCCTGGTTGTTTGAAATGGACTAAGTGATGTAAGTTCCGTACTCAATGTGTATCCTGGTGAAATCGTGGAACTTCGAGTTCTCCCGTTGGGTGTGCTCGATAGAATCTGCGTGAATTAGTGGGCTCACTTAGGTACTTAGTGCCTAATGGAAGGCGAGTACCTCTGGGAGCGTATTAATTCAGGCGGTTCTGCCACATCCTCGTCGTCGCTGTCGCGGCCGTCGGCGCCGAGGTCACGAACCTCCACGTGGAAGCACTCGCGCGTCGGGTCGTACATGTCGTCCGGGGAGTCGGAGTCGGGGTAACCGAAGGCGAAGGCGTGTTCCGGGATGAACCCCCTGGGTTCCGTGTCCTCGAGGTAGCGCCGGATCGGGTGGACGTAGCGCGTGCCAGGGTCGCTCCGCTCCGTCTGCCTGATCAGGTACTCCTCGAAGGCGTGGATGGATCCGTCGGGGATGTCCGTGTTGGAGCGCTCTGTGGAGCGCCTGCGGCGACGTGGATGCCTCCTCCGGATTCCCGTGGCGGTGGAGACCAACGCTGCGCACGTGGCAGCAGCGTTGGCCAAGCCGAATGGTTGTCGAGATGGCGACGGCGGCTGAGTGTCCCCGCGGGGGACGTCGCCCAGCTGCAGCGCCGCAAGGTCCTCCTCCAGACCGCTGGCGTCGCGGTGAGTCCGTCGTGTGCGGCGAGAGCGAGTGCCTCGGCGCCTCCTGCGCCGGGCCGGTGATGGGTCCACCGGGGCCTCGTCGGGAGGTCCCTGAGCTCCGGCCGGGAGGAGCTCCATGTCATCTTGGACTCCGGTCGACACGAACTCAAGCTCACCGAACCGGATCGGGGTCCCCGGCTCCAGCCGGGCCGGGTGGAAGAGAGTTGGGGCTGAGAGGCCGCCCGGCAAGTGTCGTCATGTCTGGCGGCCATCCGGAGGTTTGGCGGGAAGAGAGGCGAAACACGCACAGCTCCCCTACCTGGCGCGCCAACTGTCGGTGCTGGAGTTGGTGGCTCTAGCACCAACGAGTGAATTTGTGGTGTGTGTTTCCAACCCCGGATGGTGTGCAAGATGAACACAAGGATTTATACTGGTTCGGGCAAGACAAGGCCCTACGTCCAGTGGGGGGAGGAGTTCTTGTATTATCCTGCACCGAAATGCTTGTAGGTAGGGTGTACAAGCGGTGAGAGAGGGACGGGGTCCCAAGTCTCGTGGTGATTGAGTGAAGTGCCAATATCGGGCTCCTCGTGTGTGCTCGCTGCCTACCTCACAGCCCGCCTTCCCCTTTATAGCCGCAAAAGGGGTAGGCGGGGCCTTACAAAAGGTGATCGTGCTCGTGGCTGGGTCGGGAGCTTCCGTCCTCCTCATCCGAGGCCCGGGCGTGGGCGCATCGTCCCGGACCGTGGCGAGGTAGTGCGACGTCGCCTCCTTGCCCCCCGTTGTCCGTAATGACGGACGCCTGTTGGAGTTGGTGAAGTGCGTCGGAGGGGGCGCCAGCCCCCCTCAAGCTTTGACTCCGCCTGGAGTCCGAGGCTCGGGGCCTCGGAGCTCGTCGCCGCACGAGGAGTGGGTGGAACAGCCGCGGACGATCGTCGGCGCAGTGGTTGCCCATCCCGTGCTCGGGGCTCATGGGGTGGACTGCTGGTTGACTAGAATGGGCGTCCAGTCCTACTCCCGCACGAAGGGTGACGTCGGCTGGCGTGGCCTTGGCGTGGTAGACGGCGTCCTGGAGTTCCGGCGATGGGACCTGGCGGAGGGGTTAGGCAGCATAGTGCCCCACTGTGGCGGGCGTGGCCTCCACTGTGGAGAATGCGTAAGCATGATCGCCGGCGTGGGCTGTGACGGGGCAATGCCCATCCCCTGTCAGAGCATGGAGCGCTCCTGACACGGGCGGTGGTGGACATGCGTCAAATCGGTGGTACGGTCTTTGACTCGGGCGACGCGTCCCGTCCCGAGGCCCGGTTGCCAAGGGGCTCGGGCGGGGCGGAAGCCGGGAGGCTTATCCGAGGCCCCGCCGTTGGGGGCTCGGGCGGGCGGAGAATGGAAACTTCGTCCGAGGCCCCGGCGGGGGGGGCTCTCGAGGCGGAGAATTGGCTCTCCCGCCCGAGCCTTTAGCGGGTGAGCTCGGATGGGCCGAGGGAGGTACATTTGCTCGGTGTGCCGGAGCCGCGCCTAGGTAGATCGGTGGGAGGCCCATCTTGGGCCAAAGTTTGCGTTTGTTGGGCTTTCCTTAGGGGGCCCTTATTTTGGTCCCCGACAATTACATTTATACATTAGTTATCTCTAAATGGGTAGGATTAAATAATATCACTGTAAAATTGGGTGTTAGTGTGTTAATTACATGCATTATTTTCTCTCCCTATACTTCTGCTTTTCCAGAAGTACGTCCAGAAGTATTTTGCTCAATTCCGTGGCAACTATCTCCATTATAACTCTTGTATTTTACCTTCGGTTGCGATAAAAAAAAATACTACAGTAGCTTAACAAATGATTGCTGGTAATGAAACTTTTTTTTTTTGAATCATAGTATTTTACGATGAACCTGACCCAGGCTGATCAGCTGTGGGACAAAGCAGTTGATATAAAATGTGAAAAAAAACTACTCACTAGCCATGCATCCATGCATGCATACTCATAAGATCACATCGATCAAACACACTTAGCACAGATCACCATATCTGTTGGATGAATACATTTTTGTGGTTATATTATTGCCGCTTGTATTATTTTGAGATGTCCTGATGCTACTCAACTGCATCCTATTGGGCAAGTGAGGGAGCAGGGACTACAAAAGACTGAAAGGCTGAAAACATGATAATTAGGTTCAAGAAAAGAGATGCCCAATGCCTGAAAGGCTCTTTCTCTGTCCAGTTTCTTTATTAGCATACTACCGCCGCCAATAAACTAATGCTACGGTAGGCAACTCGATGTGAATTGGTTCTAATCTTTGTGTTCTTTGTGCATACTTTATTAGGCCCAATGGTTATATTATATCTGTGATCATGTTTCTAGGTTAAAATTTTCTTAAGCCCCACACATTGACATGGACAAGCAACCCAAATGCTGCTGCCAGACCTCCATTAGAGCTTGATCCTCACAAGCTTGGGGCCATACAGAATTTCTCAATATTCTACTTGCCTGATACATGCATATAATATTATTATGTGTTTACCACTAGGTACAAAATACTTGGTGGTAGGCCCAATTATTTAGGGCAAGTGCAAGGCTGGGAACCTTTGTTTGACCACTACAATTATAGCTACCATGAACACACATCTGAACCTTTGTATAATGCCTGGGCTATGCACGGCCATCCTCACACAACCATTGTTTAAGCCCTGACACTTCTTTATGCGCCAAGATTATCCTCATCATTAAACAATTCCTCATCTCCCTGCTGCCCAACTTGTTTTTATACTGGTGTGCCACGGCGATTACTTTACAAGTACGTGTTAGTGGCTATCGTATAGACGTATTATGGTTGTTTGACAGCGACCAAATTGGAGTCTTGGAGCAGTTAACAGGAATAGCGTGGCAGGAAAGAGGAAAGACTGATCCAGAATGGCTTTGTCATTAGTGCCTAACAACATCTTAAATTTTAATAACATCACTGTGTACTTCCAGAGAGAGTAGTTGCTAACTTATTATATCATTTGTGGACCAGGACCGCGTATTATAAAGTGTAAAAATATACCTGGCATGTTACCTCCAGAACACCAACATTTCAAAGTGACAAAATAATAAATACTAGTATAAAGGATGAGTCTGGAAGAGCTCATTGGTATCATCTGCCAGAGAAGAAATCATAGTACTGGAAGAGCTCATGTACCCTTGTACAACCTTTTATATAGTACTAGTATAATGCCCGTGCTAACGCAACGGTTTTATCTTTAGGATGCACATAAGAACAATGAATAGTTATTACACTTTTAATTATCTTTAACCATGAATACAATCCAGAGACACTTTATTATATCAATAAATGGTAAAAAAAATTTTATCATAGTAACCACCTAAGTTACATTGTGCGCAAGGCCTTAATCATTTCTTGAAGATACTGTGGTAGGTTGCTAAAACATTCGTTTGCACGACTCATCAAAATGTCGGCCAAGAATTCTTGCCTTTGTGTTGTTGATAGCTGCGTGACAAACAAGAACATAAATTTTGTTATTAAATTCCTATATGTAATGTATGCAATATATGAAGATATTTTATATGCTTACAGTGTGTCGATCGGTGGCAGTTTTACGCCATCCCATGTCTTCATAAAATTGTACACAAGGAAGCCTCCCAAGTTCCTGGTGAAGAGCATTGTATATTTCGTGTACATAAATCAAATTACTATTTATACGTTCTGATAATATGATAAGAAAGATCAAGCATATTATAAGAGATTACCAGTTGTCATTACTTGGAATCTTTGTGACACTTGGAGGGTATTTTTTCGCTCCCAGGTAAAAAAAATTTTGGTTCCATTTAGGATTTATCAATCCCATGGCAAGAGCAAACCTTCTCGCAATGGTGTTAAGTGTAGGGAGATATGCCATGTGTTGATCATAACCTCTGCTACATATAAGATCTTGAAGTGGATCCATAATGTGCACAATTTTATTTGGAATTTCCAATATATATAAGGTGTATAGTCTGTCTTGATAATATGGCAGTAGAATCTAAAAGAACACATAGATGACAATATTATGTATAAGGTGTATAAATGTTAATGTTAAAGTAAAGAGAACAGTTCTATTAAAGGAGACAGAACGTTACTCACAATGCCACGTTCTTTAATATCATACTGCATGTCAGGCCAGCACTTAAGTACTTCTCTCAGTTTGTTATGGTCAACTATGTCAGAACATCGTGGATCTCTTCCAAACTGAGTTGCTTCCTGTTGATTGTTGGAAAAATTATTATTTTTCGGTTAATAATAGAATCACATATTGTAATTTGCAATTATTTGATGATTCATACAATTTATTTAAGAAATATAATTATCAACTTACAGCAAACTTGAGGTCCATAAAGTGGTAGTTTCTTTGCTGCAATATGATGGCTTGGTTCCACGCAGCCATTCGAATAGCTATGTTAAAACAATCATGATCCATCTCCATTTTGTCATCTAAAATATTTAAAATTTTTTTCTGGCACTTAAGGAAATTGGGTATGGCCTTGAACTTGTGACCCATTCTTAGCTATAAAAAATAAGTCAAAGGAACAAATTACTTATTGTGAGCAATTATAGAATTGAAAATGTAATTTCCTACATTAGAAGGAAAACAATATACTTTAGAGCGGCTTACTCTAAAGATATAGAATCAGCAGTTGAGATCAACTGGATGCATGTGCATATGCTCGCCAACAATTCTTGTCTGGTTGTCCACTTTACTACACTTCTCCACTGTCCTGACAGTATAATGTCCACTTCATCGAGCATTTGGACATCATCATCAGTATCCTCGATGGTTTCATTTGGTTGCATTGCAGGCTGTGTCTCGCTCGCTCTGTTCATAGTGGAGTGAAACAAGATTGTAGCTAGCTTGAATCTGAAGTTAGTTATATCACCCTGAAAATTTAAATATTCAAGAAAGTCCTAAGGTGTTAAATGATCATAAAATAAACATTGCAGCTAAAATAAAGATTGAACATAAAATTTAAATATTCAAGAAAATTTTTAATTTCAGCTAGCAATGTTTATATAAAGATATTTATTTCAGGAGCGTTACCTGGGTGACATTGTTTGATAAAGTAGTCCCAGTCCAAAACTCCATAAATTTTAGCATCCATAACCCGCAACTTACACTGTGTAACATTACACCAAAAATATGAGTGATACATATATAGTTGCTGATCTAGAAACTGCATATATACACAAGTAGTTGGATGATGTTTACCCATCTGTCTGCACCCGTTGGGTGATTTTATGTGTTTGTATCCATTTTGTCACTTCGATACCCTTTTCCCACTTGTTTTGGTCAAGCTGTAAGTATTGCGCTTCACGTTTTAGTATTCCTTCCATTCCTCTTAGCTGTTATGGCCAAAACACCATGTTTTGGAAAGGGTTAATGATAATGGAATAGCATATAAATACAAATAGATATACATGTGCATTTTTGTTATGCTTATTTAGCCTTACCACATAGTCAAGATCTTTCAAGTTTGATATAATTTCTCCAAACGAATCCAAAATATGCACCTCGCCTTCTTTAGCATTCACAATCGCTAGATACCAGTGATATCTCTCAATATTTATTGGCAGGAATACCTATAGTAAATAGTTATATCCATTATTTTTTATATGTTTCAATGCACAAATACAGCATCTCTCAGTTTTAGCTGAACAAATATAGCATATATCAGATCATGTGGACAAGCTTACCATATGAGCATTTAAATAATTTCGGACCCATTCTTTTTGAACCTTGGCATCTCTAATACTGATTGTCGTTGGAGTTGTCATGCCGTCGCGTCTGAGCAATTGGGTAATAAATGAAGTCTCCATATAAACATCCCCACCTTCTCTATGAAGTAGGTATTCTTCATGCCTCATCAATTCGATATACGCACTTATGACCTGCAAGGTTTTTATTTGTTAGCCAACATATGGCCATAGTTAATTAATGCAACAGCACTGGTAAAAGATACTTACAGCTCCATTTACATGCACATCGTCACGAAACAGACAATCCATGTCATCTCTTTTGAGCCATGTATCAGCGATTCGGACGATTAAAGTGTCCTTTTCTAGTCTCTTCATGTTTAGTATTAAGTGGACATCTTCTTCTGTGCATTCATAATCTAAAGAGAATTTACCTTGATTAATAATAAAATAAGAATACTTCAACATTAATTTATAAAATCAAATAATAAGATACAATTCATGACGACTCACCTTGAGGCATGATTATTGCACATGATGCTTTGTTAGGTTTATTATATTGGGGGATTTTGATTGCATCCTTGTTCAAATGAACTGTTTCATGCACTTTGCTTTCCTCTATGATACTGCCGTCATGGTCACGCTTCCGACTCTTGTTGGCGTCTCCATCATTTTCACCCTGTGTAATTGTATTGGACGCTGTTATTTTTTCTGCCTGGGCAAGTATCTCAGCACTCCCTGAAACGCTAAGTATTTGAGCACTCTCAACAGGTTGAATTCTTGGCTCAGTCTCTGTATGCAGATGAGCAAAGAATAATTAAAAAAATAATTAATAATATTAGTGTCCAAATTTATGAGGTGACTGAACCTTCAGGTCCATTTATTTACAGGAACTCACCTGAGTCGTCGAGCAGAGTGCTTTCAAACTGTGGTACTACATCATTTCTTTCATCATTTGGAGTAACAGCTGACTGGTGCACCTCCATGGGTGTGTCAACTAAGGCAACATCATGGGGATGATCATGTGTCACCATGTTTGTTTCTTAATGGATCAAAGGTAAATAAATGAAAGCAGCATCAGGTGCAAATATTGATAAGACAAAACTTCTTAGAATGGTAGTTTGAACTGTGTAAATGTACAAACCAGATCCATCTAGTTCACCTCTGCCCGTTAGTTTTGACGTCATCACTGACCTTTCACCACTCCCAAGTTGCTCTAGCAAAACACTCAAGATGGCCAAATATCTAAAATCGCGGATCATGAATTCAATCGTTGGGCGTCAGGAGAGTGAGAGACAGGCGAGCATATACCTTTGGCGAGATTTGGGCGGTACAGGTGTGTTGCCGACGATCAGTATCCGGGGCGGCGGCACAGGTCGTTCTTGGCGTCCTGCAGCACGGCGGCCGTGCAGCTCGGCGGCGGTTCAGCACTTGCGTTGGCGGCGTGGTAAGCAGTTATGGCAACGTCGCAGCAGGGTGGGCCAGGCGCCGTGCGCGCGCGCGCAGGCCGCGATCGGGAGCAGGGAGCCTCCTCGGGCGATACAGGGCAGGCGGCGTTAGGGGGTGGTGCGAGTACTTAATAGGCTGATCAATAGGTGCTAACGCTCCCCTAAACCGTGCCTAATGGTCTGATGATTATGCTCTGCATCCGACGTCAATCAGTGATTGAGGTAGATTGATTTAGTTTCTATATATGGGCAGTAAATTGATTTGTTGCCATGACTATTCTGTGTCACGGTGATTTAGGCTGTTTGGTTTAGTTTCTATATTTTTTTATTTAAGCAACACGTACTCCATTACAATTTTGGCCCACGAAGTAACCAAAATAATTTATTTGTCGATATCATTAGAACTGAATAAAAAGATAAAACACAAGAAAAGGGTGTTTTTGTTTGCCACGAACATATTTGGAGGGAGAGCATTTGTTGCATATCAGTTTAGAGTTTAACCTGTACACAATAATTTTGTATGAAACTTGAAGCAAAAACACGGATGGGCTGATACTCCTGCAGTGGCTACCATGAGATGAACGGCACTGCTGCAGAGAACAAGGAAAACGGAGGCATGCTGTGAATGTCGCACATATCGCCTCAGCTTGAATTGTTCGGTTTCAGAACAAAATCACATGGGCACCTGCTCTTAATCCTAGCGAGTAGTGGCTCGAGACCAAATTTATTAACCAAAGCTAATTAATTACCATATTGGACATGACATAAAAAATTCTGAAATGTAGCCTGACAGAAGACTGCAAAAATTATCATCTTGTTTCATACTCCCAACAATCTGAGAGCAGGATATACATAATTAAAAATAAAAAGTTGTCTACATTGCAGGAATTTAAAAGGTGTGCAGTCCTTGTCGTTTGCAGAGCATATAAACAGAGAAGCGCCTGCGCCATGGCCATCTTGCTGAGCGCTCCCACCCTACAGGTGTGGACACAAATACATTAACATCCTAAAGAAAAAAATTAATATAGGAACTGTCTGATCATAACATGGCCAAAAATATTATATCATGCTGACATCTGGTTAGAAGTTTGGAGTATGCCCACCATTAGTCAACTGTTAAGAACGTCTTTATAAACAATATTTTTGGTGATGTTTCCGGCGGACTCCAGATCTTGATTTGGTTTAGCCAAAACTCTTGTAGTTGATCTTGATACCCCCCTTGACAGTCCAACATACAGCTGCCCATGTGAGAATACAGGCTCTGGAAGGTATATCCCTACATTTGGTATGGTTTGCCCTTGTGCTTTATTTATTGTCATTGCAAAACTTAACCGAATTGGAAATTGTTTCCTCTTGAGTTTGAAAGGGAGTGAAATATCATCAGATGGAGACATAGGGATCCTGGTTATGAACACTCTCTTTCCTTGATGTTGCCCACCAACGATTTCACAGTCGATTGCATTGTCTTGGAATGCTCTGACCATCAGTCTTGTTCCATTGCACAAGCCATTGTTAGGATCAAGATTGCGGAGCAGTATAACAGGACAGTTGGGTTTTACCACAAGCACATGTGGAGGGAGACCATTTGGAGTGATGGAGTTAAGAAACTCTATTGGATAGTTGTTTCTTGAATCATCATCAACACTGTCGAAACTATGATAAACCTTCTCTTCTCCTGGAAACATGGCAATCATCTTAGAGTTTAGCTGATCAACATGCTCATTTTTTGTTGACAGGATTGCACGTGTGCTCATATAACCAGCTGATCGGGCATTTTGCTCAAGTGATGGGAAAACATGCTGAATAAGTGTATTAATTGAGACATCACTGTTATCTGTATAAGGAATCACGATTTCTTCTGGCAGTCGAACATAATCATCTTGTATGGTTTCTTCAGTTCCATTCCCAATTCTAAGTAGATAACTTGAAAACCATGGGTCTGCTTGAGACCGCATGTTCACTGTCAATCTTATGAGCCTTATATTTTCCCACAAATAAGATCTCTGCAGAGAAGCATCTGTTACTTGTGCTCTATTTCCACGTGGAACCACAGGAAGCACCTGTCTAAAATCTCCTCCAAACACCACAACCTTACCCCCAAACGGCAAGGAACAGTTCATAATATCTTGCAGAGACCTATCAAGACACTCAACAGCCTGTCGTCTTGTCATAGCAGCTTCATCCCATATAATCAAGGACGCCCTACGGAGCAACTCTGCGGTGCCGCTCTGCTTTCCGAAGTTGCATGTGCTATTCTCAGTAAGTGTAATTGGTACCTTGAATCTTGAGTGTGCTGTGCGTCCTCCAGGCAATATGGATGCTGCTATGCCTGAAGTTGCGGTAGCAACTCCTATTAATCCCTCTGAGCGAACTCTACCAAGAATTGCTTTGTATAGGAATGTTTTTCCTGTTCCCCCTGGGCCATCAACGAAGAACACTTGGCTTTGTTTATTCAACACATGATGTATGATTTCATCAAATCCTGCTCGTTGCTCCATGTTCAGAGCTTGATATAAATCAACATGTTCTTGTTGTACTGGTATGGATAGCTCCTCTCTGACCTCTCTCATCATGTCATTGGTAAACTGAACTGGTGTACAAAAAATAACAAAAAGTCATTTTTTTCATGTCTGTGAAGATGTTAATAATAATGTTATAAATTATATAATATTAAATGGAAAAATAATAATTTAATAATTACCAGAATCATTAAGCTCTGGCAGATCATAATTTTTATATCCTTCCCCATGGACTGAATCATTTCTCTAATATCTCTCAATACCATTTGTTCGACTATAGTTGAGTTTGAGCAGTCTCTTTTATAATCCTCGGACATTGCATCCCCTGTGTTTATCCCACAGCTCATGTACATTGGTGGCCTCACAAAATACAAGAATAGTTGCAAATAATCTGCGTAATGCAGATGGCATCCGAAAAACTTTCAAAGCATCACTCAAGGCATCATCAAGGGACCTGTCTGTCTCAATTAGCCCTCTCTTCTCACATGTCTCTCTGAATGTAGAGTATGTGATGCCATCAACTGTTCTTAAATCATCATATGAGTATGCACCTCTTACATGATTTAGAAGCACTCTTAAGAAATATCTTTCCCCTTCTGCTGGGTGTGCATACACAATCCTCCCAATCTGTCCTAGCTTAGTCTTCCTTCGCTGCCACACCTTGCGCCCACTGATCCACCGGTAGTGTTCTGGGAACTCCCTGTATAATAATGTCCTTGCAAAACCATCAGTCTGGTTCACGTTGAAGTACTCTGTGAGAGTAGTCCTGGTTGAAGATGGCCTATCAATAACATCTTCCAGGGTTTGAGACTCATCAATAATGACAGACTGCATATTTGGTAGATGCAGTTGGAGCTGCAAAACAGAGGGATATACACCGAATAGATGGAATCCAAATATCCTATGTACAGCTTCAGGCGGTGATATGTATCTAGCATTGCGGTATTGATGGATCTCATTGATTACTCCAGCGCTTTCAACTGAGAATGATGCACAGTCATGGCCTTTGTATACATATTTGAATAGGTACTTACAAGCTTTGATGCTTGAGCAGGCTTCTACATTCATGTGACAATTAAACCTCATTAGGAGCCCAGGATTATATGGAACCACCCACCTATTGTCCAACTCTGCACCTCTTATTTTTTTGACTCGACGTCCATCATCTCTCCTCCTATACAGCGGATATGAGTCTTTCCCCTGTTGTGTTGCTTGACAAAAGTGCCGTGGATATTGAAACCGGCAGGATCCATCAATCATACACGGGCAATTTTTATTTAATACTCCACATGGGCCATGGAGCATATGATTAATAACAAGTCCATGCAACACAGGGGTACTTGTCCTTGTTTGGTATTTCTGCACTAATAACTTTGTCGTATTCATCGGGACTTGTCAATTTACTCCCTGGCCTCATAATCAAAAGGATGTGTTCATGGGGCATGCCCCTTTTTGGAATTCAGTGACATGAACATATGCTTTGCTACATCTCCAAAGTACCTTTTCTTTACCAATAAATCCATTAAGGATCGTAACTTGGCCCTATAGACTCTTGAGACCAAGTCGGGTCTGTCACCCAGGCCGCCGGCCGCTCAAGGTTTTCTGTGATTTCCCGCCATTGTGGGTTGCATGTCATTGTGATGAAATAATCTGGTTTGCCAAAAACGCTGGACAATTGCCATTGCATTAAGATAGCGCCTTTGCATGTCACGATCACCACCGGGGGGAAAGAGCGTGGCAACACAATTCTCTTGCCAACTTCGAAGCTCTAGTCTCTCCGCTGTTACGTGCATCAACCACACCCTACATGAATAAGTGTAATAATGCCAAGAATTAATCCTTGTTGTTGCACCATTTCACGGTATAGGATATTTGCATATATTATGAGAATAATTACATCGAAAGATTCCGAGCCGCTTGGAAAAGGAAAGAGGAAATCAACCGCTACGGAATGGTCAGCATAAAAGAAAGAGCTTGATACGAGTGTTAAAAAATGTTCCATTACCTGATATACTTCTGCTCGTATAAGTTTTTGGTTCGTCGGGTTAGAGTACCAATCAAGTCTCATTGATTCAATTTTGATATACATGTCGACAGCCCCACTTGTTGGAAAAGTCGTCCTCCAAACAACAGGGATGTTAAAAACGCCCGCCTAACTTGCATTAAGAAACAATAGTATTCTCGTAGCGGTGACAAATTTTCCTGACTGATTTTCCTCAACAAGGCTACTTAAGTTCTCTCCTCGGTTGTACATCAGCGTCATTTTCAGCATCATCTGAAAAAACAATACGCACAAGGATCAGTTATATTTGAAATTTAAGTGGACATTTTAAAATACACCAAACTTTAACCTGTAGCTTGCGCAGGAGTGGTAGCTTGAATAGTAGATGCTCCACTATAAGGCATAAATTTATTCCAACCAGTTTCTCCTCTAGGTTTAAAACAAAGGGTATGATAATGGATCATAACAACCATGATATGCTTTGATATATACTGGGCGGTCTCCTCTTGCATACACAAGCACACTCCTATCAAACGTTTTTACGGGGGTCATTTCCTTCATCCAGATAGCAGCTACATGGGAGGCCGTCGGTGCATTGTACCTTAAATGCACGATGATGAGTGTAAATGATGGAACATGTTGATCAATAAGGTAGTATATTTATAAAAAAAAACTCACAAAGGGTGGTAGGAAAGTTACCTCCCTCCGATCAAGGCCAAATTAGTATTTAGTTCAATTACATAGTCATCAAGGTTTGGAATGGCACCAACCCTCTTGAAGGTGTGAACATAAGGGTTATCATCAAGTATCATGAGCACAGTTCTTATAACGTTGATGTCAAGATCGGGAGATCTTTTTTCTATGCGCCAATGTTTCATCAGTTGTATCATAGAAGTACAGTTGCATTTGCCGCGCCCCGAGAACCAGGGACCAAATGATCAAGATAATGATACAAGGAACCCTGCACTCTAAAGTTGTATATGCCGGTGCGAAGCTGCGGTGGCAACTTCGTTGGTCCACGGTGACACCAAGAGTCGTGAAAGAGAAATGTGAGTTGAAGTACCGTATATGTTTTCTAAAATATTTTGCATCAGCATCAACCCGGCTGGTAAATAACCTATGTAACTGAGAAGGCACTTGAGGAATATGCACATGAATCTTTCCCTTTCTGCAACAAAACCCGGGCGGTTCATACTCGAACCGTATGGCACCACAAGACATGCAATCAGGTACCTTTTTCAAGACATGGTGTTGATCCGGCAAATCAGCATAGACATAGTCATAAGGGTCGCCGTCTTCAGAAGTCCATGAACCCGATATGATTCAAACTCGTCACCTGCATATATAGTTATGATTGGATTGATGCTTTTGAATAGTGAAGCAATGCGTGCTGCATTGGTGATGGATCTCATTGATTACTCCAAATAGCTTTCAACCGAGAATGATGCACAGTCATGGCCTTTGTATACATATTTGAATAGGTACTTACAAGCTTTGATGCTTGAGCAGGCTTCTACATTCATGTGACAATTAAACCTCATTAGGAGCCCAGGATTATATGGAACCACCCACCTATTGTCCAACTCGCACCTCTTATTTTGACTCGACGTCCATCATCTCTCCTCCTCTATACAAATGGATATGAGTCTTTCCCCTGTTGTGTTGCTTGACAAAAAGTGCCGTGGATATTGAAACCGGCAGGGATCCATCAATCATACACGGGCAATTTTTATTTAATACTCCACATGGGCCATGGAGCATATGATTAATAACAAGTCCATGCAACACGGGTACTTGTCCTTGTTTGGTATTTCTGCACTAATAACTTTGTCGTATTCATCGGACTTGTCAATTTACTCCCCGGCCTCATAATCAAAAGGATGTGTTCATGGGGCATGCCCCTTTTTTTTTTTTTTTCAGTGACATGAACATATGCTGCTACATCTCCAAAGTACCTTTTCTTTACCAATAAATCCATTAAGGATCGTAACTTGGCCCTATAGACTCTTGAGACCAAGTCGGGTTACGTCCCGTGGTCTGGCCGGCCGGGCTCAAGGTTTTCGTGATTTCCTGCCATTGTGGGTTGCATGTCATTGTGATGAAATAATCTGGTTTGCCAAAACGCCGGACAATTGCCATTGCATTAAGATAGCGCCTTTGCATGTCACGATCACCACCGGGGAAAGAGCGTGGCAACACAATTCTCTTGCCAACTTCGTAAGCTCTAGTCTCTCCGCCGTTACGTGCATCAACCACACCCTACATGAATAAGTGTAATAATGCCAAGAATTAATCCTTGTTGTTGCACCATTTCACGGGTATAGGATATTTGCATATATTATGAGAATAATTACATCGAAAGATTCCGAGCCGCTTGGAAAAGGAAAGAGGAAATCAACCGCTACTGGAATGGTCAGCATAAAAGAAAGAGCTTGATACGAGTGTTAAAAAAATGTTCCATTACCTGATATACTTCTGCTCGTATAAGTTTTTGGTTCGTCGGGTTAGAGTACCAATCAAGTCTCATTGATTCAATTTTGATATACATGTCGACAGCCCACTGTTGGAAAAGTCGTCCTCCAAACAACAGGATGTTAAAAACGCCCGCCTAACTTGCATTAAGAAACAATAGTATTCTCGCAAGCGGTGACAAATTTTCCGGACTGATTTTCCTCAACAAGGCTACTTAAGTTCTCTCCCGGTTGTACATCGGCGTCATTTTCAGCATCATCCGAAAAAAACAATACAGACAAGGATCAGCTTATATTTGAAATTTAAGTGGACATTTTAAAATACACCAAACTTTAACCTCAGTAGCTTGCGCAGGAGTGGTAGCTTGAATAGTAGATGCTCCACTATAAGGCATAAATTTATTCCAACCAGTTTCTCCTCTAGGTTTAAACAAAGGGTATGATAATGGATCATAACAACCATGATATGCTTTGATATATACTGGGGCGGTCTCTCTTGCATACACAAGCACACTCCTATCAAACGTTTTTACGGGGGTCATTTCCTTCATCCGGATAGCAGCTACATGGGAGGCCGTCGGTGCATTGTACCTTAAATGCACGATGATGAGTGTAAATGATGGAACATGTTGATCAATAAGGTAGTATATTTATAAAAAAAAAACACAAAGGGTGGTAGGAAAGTTACCTCCTCGATCTGGCGTCAAATTAGTATTTAGTTCAATTACATAGTCATCAAGGTTTGGAATGGCACCAACCCTCTTGAAGGTGTGAACATAAGGGTTATCATCAAGTATCATGAGCACAGTTCTTATAACGTTGATGTCAAGATCAGGAGATCTTTTTATTCTATGCGCCAATGTTTCATCAGTTGTATCATAGAAGTACAGTTGCATTTGCCGCGGCCCCTGAGAACCTGGGACCAAATGATCAAGATAATGATACAAGGAACCCTGCACTCTAAAGTTGTATATGCCGGTGCGAGCTGCGGTGGCAACTCGTTGGTCCACGGTGACACCAAGAGTCGTGAAAGAGAAATGTGAGTTGAAGTACCGTATATGTTTTCTAAAATATTTTGCATCAGCATCAACCTGGCTGGTAAATAACCTATGTAACTGAGAAGGCACTTGAGGAATATGCACATGAATCTTTCCCTTTCTCGCAACAAAACCCGGGCGGTTCATACTGAACCGTATGGCACCACAAAGACATGCAATCAGGTACCTTTTTCAAGACATGGTGTTGATCCGCAAATCAGCATAGACATAGTCATAAGGGTCGCCGTCTTCGTGAAAGTCCATGAACCCGATATGATTCAAACTCGTCACCTGCATATATAGTTATGATTGGATTGATGCTTTTGAATAGTGAAGCAATGCGTGCTGCATTGGTGATGGATCTCATTGATTACTCCAGCGCTTTCAACTGAGAATGATGCACAGTCATGGCCTTTGTATACATATTTGAATAGGTACTTACAAGCTTTGATGCTTGAGCAGGCTTCTACATTCATGTGACAATTAAACCTCATTAGGAGCCCAGATTATATGGAACCACCCACCTATTGTCCAACTCTGCACCTCTTATTTTGACTCGACGTCCATCATCTCTCCTCCTCCTACAAATGGATATGAGTCTTTCCCCTGTTGTGTTGCTTGACAAAAGTGCCGTGGATATTGAAACCGGCAGGATCCATCAATCATACACGGGCAATTTTTATTTAATACTCCACATGGGCCATGGAGCATATGATTAATAACAAGTCCATGCAACACAGGGTACTTGTCCTTGTTTGGTATTTCTGCACTAATAACTTTGTCGTATTCATCAGGACTTGTCAATTTACTCCCTGGCCTCATAATCAAAAGGATGTGTTCATGGGGCATGCCCCTTTTTTGGAATTCAGTGACATGAACATATGCTGCTACATCTCCAAAGTACCTTTTTTTTTACCAATAAATCCATTAAGGATCGTAACTTGGCCCTATAGACTCTTGAGACCAAGTCGGGTCTGTCCCCGTGGGTCGCCGGCCGCTCAAGGTTTTCTGTGATTTCCTGCCATTGTGGGTTGCATGTCATTGTGATGAAATAATCTGGTTTGCCAAAACGCTGGACAATTGCCATTGCATTAAGATAGCGCCTTTGCATGTCACGATCACCACCAGGGAAAGAGCGTGGCAACACAATTCTCTTGCCAACTTCAGAAGCTCTAGTCTCTCCGCTGTTACGTGCATCAACCACACCCTACATGAATAAGTGTAATAATGCCAAGAATTAATCCTTGTTGTTGCACCATTTCACAGGTATAGGATATTTGCATATATTATGAGAATAATTACATCGAAAGATTCCGAGCCGCTTGGAAAAGGAAAGAGGAAATCAACCGCTACTGGAATGGTCAGCATAAAAGAAAGAGCTTGATACGAGTGTTAAAAAAATGTTCCATTACCTGATATACTTCTGCTCGTATAAGTTTTTGGTTCGTCGGGTTAGAGTACCAATCAAGTCTCATTGATTCAATTTTGATATACATGTCGACAGCCCACTGTTGGAAAAGTCGTCCTCCAAACAACAGGATGTTAAAAACGCCCCGTCTAACTTGCATTAAGAAACAATAGTATTCTCGCGCGGTGACAAATTTTCCGGACTGATTTTCCTCAACAAGGCTACTTAAGTTCTCTCCCGTTGTACATCAGCGTCATTTTCAGCATCATCTGAAAAAACAATACAGACAAGGATCAGTTATATTTGAAATTTAAGTGGACATTTTAAAATACACCAAACTTTAACCTGTAGCTTGCGCAGGAGTGGTAGCTTGAATAGTAGATGCTCCACTATAAGGCATAAATTTATTCCAACCAGTTTCTCCTCTAGGTTTAAACAAAGGGTATGATAATGGATCATAACAACCATGATATGCTTTGATATATACTGGGCGGTCTCCTCTTGCATACACAAGCACACTCCTATCAAACGTTTTCTGGGGGTCATTTCCTTCAGTCCAGATAGCAGCTACATGGGAGGCCGTCGGTGCATTGTACCTTAAATGCACGATGATGAGTGTAAATGATGGAACATGTTGATCAATAAGGTAGTATATTTATAAAAAAAAACTCACAAAGGGTGGTAGGAAAGTTACCTCCTCTGATCTGGCGTCAAATTAGTATTTAGTTCAATTACATAGTCATCAAGGTTTGGAATGGCACCAACCCTCTTGAAGGTGTGAACATAAGGGTTATCATCAAGTATCATGAGCACAGTTCTTATAACGTTGATGTCAAGATCAGGAGATCTTTTTATTCTATGCGCCAATGTTTCATCAGTTGTATCATAGAAGTACAGTTGCATTTGCCGCGGCCCCCGAGAACACAGGACCAAATGATCAAGATAATGATACAAGGAACCCCTGCACTCTAAAGTTGTATATGCCGGTGCGAGCTGCGGTGGCAACTCGTTGGTCCACGGTGACACCAAGAGTCGTGAAAGAGAAATGTGAGTTGAAGTACCGTATATGTTTTCTAAAATATTTTGCATCAGCATCAACCTGGCTGGTAAATAACCTATGTAACTGAGAAGGCACTTGAGGAATATGCACATGAATCTTTCCCTTTCTGCAACAAAACCCGGGCGGTTCATACTGAACCGTATGGCACCACAAAGACATGCAATCGGTACCTTTTTTCAGTACATGGTGTTGATCTGGCAAATCAGCATAGACATAGTCATAAGGGTCGCCGCCTTCGAGAAGTCCATGAACCCGATATGATTCAAACTCGTCACCTGCATATATAGTTATGATTGGATTGATGCTTTTGAATAGTGAAGCAATGCGTGCTGCATTGGTGAAAACAGAGTTACCTTGTCCATGAGTATGCATAGTTTCGTCATCGTCACTTTCATCTTGTATGCCTTGAAGGTGATCTGACGCACGAATGAGCATAGGAAGGCATCATCAGTCAGGTATTAAGTAATGAATATTTGATCACAACTATGACGTCACGCTGCATGTGAATAATAGTGAACCAACCCTCATCAACATTTTCGGACTGTGGGTGTGCCGGTTGGAACAAGCTGCTGTCATACTCATCTAGGATTGCAATCGAATGCCCGGTGAGACGGGGGCAATATCTGTTTGACCAGCATAAAAAGGATTATAATTAAAAGCATAAAGGATGTAGACTAAAATTGTATATAGATGCAAGGGAAAGAACTTGGCTACCTGCAGCATTGGAATTCATGTGTGGAGTTGTGGCCACGGTCCTGTGTGCGCCGTTCTTTTATCCCTTGCATAGTCTCGTTTTCTCTCTAAAATTTTCTGTCTCTTTGATTCTTCCATATTGATGAACCTCTCTCTACTTCTCGGAGTAATGCTGTTGGCACTTGAATTGGATCCTGTTTACCAAATATATCGTGTAAACATAATGATACAAGGATAAAAAAAAACGTAGTTAGCAGGGGTGAAATTATTTTAGTGATGCTGACACACCTGGATCCATTAGTGTTTGTGCAGTTTGGTTAACTGCAACATGTCCACACACTTGTTGACTGATCCTTCTGGTGTAGTTATCGTTTCGATGCAACCAGTCTGAAGACTCATTCGGGTCTTGGTTTTCCTGGTCTTGCATGGAGGTTGATGTTCCAGCAATTCCGATGTCACCAAATGTGATGGTTGGAATGGAACGGTTCATGTCCGGTGTTGCTATGCATCCTTCGTTCGATGTCGGCACATGCCCTGATTCATGAATCATGTTAGGCGATGTTGAACCCATGGTTGGCAAAGTATTTGGAAAGAATAATCATATTTTTATCATGACAAAGTACCACTAAATATTTCCGATCCACGGGCGCTAGATTGGTCCAATTGTATTGTTATACCACTTGTTAAGCTCCTTCGCCGGGACCAAGACTCACGCGCCCTTTTATTTCTCTCCTCCCTGTCCTCGGGAGTTTCTTGAGCTCTTATCCTCGCGCGGTACTCACGTTGCTTCCTATTCCTTTCAAGCCTCCTGCGTTCCTCTTCACTTGGAGCTGTGGGATATATATTTATTATGGTACTCTGTTAAAGTGTCGAGCAATACATATATGGAGAAGAATGTTTTGTTCACACATACCCGGGGTGAGTAGGTTTGTGACATCGCTGAGTGCAGATTGAGATCCTCCCGCGTATCCATGTATCAGCCTCTGATTATTTTGTTTGAACTGAAATGAAAACAAAACCTGATATTGGCCTGACGGTAAAATCTGGCATATAACACTGTTATTTGCTGAAACCAGATCGATCTCACTGATAACATCTACAAATATGACTACCGAGGTACTGTACCGACTTCAGCACTGAAACTGTTCTAATTTCTGCATAGGCTGCCTTGCATAGCCACTTCTAATGGTCTGGTAGTTTGATTTGCTAATTGCTGCATTTTTTATTAATAACATGCTATAAATTATTATATATTATAATATCTGTATAGGCTAATTCTTTGTTTACACACGCATTGACACCCTCTAATAAGATTGCAAGAAAAAATATGTTGTTCATTCTGCAACCATTAATTATTTTGTTCATTGTGTAACCAGAAATATATCAGGGGATAGTAAATTGAAGCAATTTGCAAAGGACAAATTATGAGAAACAAAAGGTTATTTGTTTAGGCATAAGTCTTGGTCAATCATAAAGGGAACCAACATGCTAGTTTGAGATGACGTTTTTTATTGGCCTGTATGGAAGAGACAAAGAGACGTCCGCTAACCTTGATGAGGATTGCACGTATGTGTGGAACAAGAATGCGAGGATGATCCGGCGAGGAGGACCAGGAACTTTGCGGCCAGGAGTCGTGGCACCAGGATCCGGGCGTTCCGTAGTAGATGGGATAGCAATCCTTGCGTTTACCAGCAAGTGCTGTGCGTCGTCTTTGCTGTGCGTCCCGGCGACCGGGCACCGGCGGTCTGCTACGTCGAGGTCTCCATCTCCCTGATCCTCGGTTGCATCAGATGGGATGGCCAGCAATCCTTGCGTTTACCAGCAAGTGCTGTGCGTCGCGGGCGACCGAGGCACCCGGCGGCTGCTACGCCGAGGTCTCCATCTCCCCGATCCTCGGTTGCATCATTAGGTCGCGGATGTCGTCCAACGCCGCCCGGGACGACCCGTGACACGGGGAGGATTTTCAGGCGCGAGGTGGAGGGGGAGAGGGGAGGTGTGACACTTTTGATCCGGGCCGCACGATGTCAATGAGTAAGGAGAGAGAATGAACGAAATTGAATCGGGGGCATGTCTATTTTAACGTGTTGGATTCCCAGGGTACAATTTTGTGGGTGCACTAAGACGGGGGCTCCTCAGCGGGGGACGTTTTGTTGTGTGGTTGTAGGAAAGAAAACTTGGTGCATTAGTAGGTTGATGATACGCGTACAGTGTATTCGTTTTCTTTGCCAAGGAAAAATACAAGAATTATATTTTGGCGTGAATCCCTAGGAACCTACTACAAAATAGTAGGGTTAATTTGAACGATGCCATTACAATTCTGCGAGTTTGGAGAAATACCATTACTATTCGTGAAATTAGAAGCATACCACTACAATTTTACCAGTCTTACAAATACACCACTACTTACCCCTTCGACTCATTTATCTGAATTTATAGACCAAACTACCCTCTTCTTCCTCCTTGCTCCCTCTCTCTCTCATCAGTTGGACACCACCGTGCCTATGGCATAGGACAAGCAGCCGGAGCCAAGCTATGTGAATACGCATGCAAACTAGTCAGCCACCAACGCTGCCACCACTTGATCACGCGGGCGAGCAGATGACATCCTTCAACTTCTCGCTGCTCGGTCACGCTTCACACCCAGTGCAAGCCACGCTCACTGCTTCAGCCATGGCCATCGAAGTTGGCCGCGCACACACACCGGTGTGCCGCTTGGCGTTCACCTTGGCTACTAACCACGACCGTGCTGGCCATGCGCGGACTGGCAAGAGGACTTCCGTGCCTCGCTGCTCGCCTTGGCCACAATACTGCTGGATGCTGGCAAGAGGACTCCGGTGTCTACCACCTGCGTTCGTCTCGCACATGCTGGCTATTCAGGTTGTGCTCATCGACCCACAGCCTCTCGAGCTCTCACTACTGCCATAGCGCACCATGCGCTGGTGAGCTCGTACCAAATGGTAAGCGCAAGGAGGAAGAAGAGGGCAATTTGGTCTAAAAATTTATATAAATGAGTCAAAAGGGTAAGTAGTGGTACATTTCCAAGACTTGTGAAATTATAATGGTATGTTTCTAATATCATGAATAGTAATGGTATTTTTCCAAACTCGCAGAATTGTAATGGTACCGATCAAATTAACCCAATCCATGGCGACACAGCCACACCTTCTGAGCCCATGCTATTTGACCACTCCCTCCTGTAATGTAGGCGTAATACAATTAATGAATTAATAAATTTCTAGACTAGGCGTAATACAATTAATTAATTAATTAATTTCTAGACTAGTACCTAATCAAAATATTTTGACTTTGACCAAAAAATGTATCTTAAAAGTATCAATATGTCTGACACCAAATATGTTTTGTCATGAAATATGCTTTCATAATGTAGCTATCATATATTATAAATTATGATATTAGTTTCTATAATCTTAACTAAACTTTATATAGAGCTAAAATTGTATCCTCTATTAATTCCTACGCATTCCCTGCTCCTCTAGGGCATTGTCCTTTTTACCGTCCACTGTATCATACAGTGCCCATGACGCTACTGGATTGTAGCATAGCAGTACTAGTATGGTATAGTATGATCCTAGCAAGCCTACCACCGGCTTTAGGGCATCCTCAATGGCTAGCTCTCGAGCTAGCTAGATGTGACTAATAGAGAAAAAATAGAAAAGAGTAATCACTGGCAATAAATAAATAGTTGATCTAATTTACATGGTCTAAGAATATGAGAAAGAGAACATTCTCTGTACTCTCTCTTCTGTGGCTAGCACTAAGTCATGGAGAGAGAGTACAGAGGCTACCTGCAAGCTACTATCACAGAAGAGAGAGTACAGAGACGGCTGATCACATAAGTTGGTTGATAAAACAAGCCAGCTGGTTTACTGTAAGAGAAAAATACTATTCAAATGACTGATAAATTCGACTAATAAAATAAATGAATAGAACTATAATTCGTGCTCATATATGAAACTACAGTACTCCACATCAGAGCTGCAAGGCACTGTGTGCTCGTACCAAACCAGTACTATTTTGGGATTTACTGCATTCATCACCTTTTTGTTTTTTTGTGGTGCTATATACATACTCCTGCCTTGTAGGAGTACTGCAGTTGTACAACCTGTTCCTGGGTACGGTACTGCTAGTGCCTGCATCCAATATTTAATTTTATACAACGTGCACACAGTATGTTAAATGGAGACGTTTAAACGCGAATCTCTATTTCGGCGGTCGTTACTCCAGTATTTATGGCATAACTGTTTGACTGATTTCTTCTTTCATGAAAGGAGCAATTTTGTTCTGAAATACTAAAAACTGAGAGCCGAAGTTTTTGTTTTTCATCAGGTTTACACACTAATCGATGCAGATTTAAGTCTAGCCTCAAAGGCTAAGGCCTCCCCCAACATGTCTGCACTAGCCGTCGAATGTTCAGCTACATGGTCGTGTACTTGGGTGAATCAGAATGGCCCAGCATAGACATTTTATCTCGAGCTGTTTAGGCCGATGTACATGACAAACAGTAGTGACCTTTTCATTTCCGGGCAAAAAGCCTCCGGCATCACTTGCTCAATCAGCAAGTATCCACTTTCAATCAACCAGAAATAGTTGAAGCAAGCGTCAGATGGTAGTTTCATCTAGAACTCTTGCCCATCCCTATCACAACAAATTTTCTTGTCAGATAACATGGCGCAACGTACTTTTCAGAGGTGAACCTCATGGGGAATGGAGACCAATAATTTCCCCCGTGATGTTGCGTCAGAAGCTGGAC